>APFE030447551.1:289157-321849 GCA_000404065.3 Pinus taeda
AAAGCAACCTTTATTATATATCCAAATCTCAAAATCAGCCTTTATTTATATTAATATATGAGGCTACAAGTACAATAAAGACTATAAGGTTGCAAGAGAGAGATCCAAATCAAAATTTTCTGCATCTACATCCCATTCTTTAGAAGGACCATTGTTGTATTGGGAGTCTCCCCCTACATAGTTGAACGACGTTAGTGCTCTTGATTAAATACACGTTTCATACCCTGGTACCCTGCATGATCTTGATTATTGGGAGTTTCCTCTGCATAGAGGGCTTGGTTCTCTTGATTAAATACAAGTTCCATACCCTAGTACATGATAAAATCCAATGGAAACATTACAATCCCTCCAATCCTGAAATCTTGAAAAACAAATAAGTCTGCTGGATTTTGAGTGAGATCTAAAATTCTACTTTCTCCATATGAAATCCAATTAGGGCGAAACCACTCTCAAACATCCTGAGTCATTTCATGGTAATGTTAAAAATTTAAGTAAAAGGATGAAAATGAAAAATAAAGGAGAATATCACTTTTACTTTAAGAATTTAACATTACCATGAACTGCATATCCCTCAAACTTCTTGATGAATTGCATATCAACACTAGGGAAAAAATTCACTTTTATAACTTTAGACACGCATCTGGAAGCAACAAAAAGTCACTAACATACCCTAGAAACAATTAAAAACAAATTAAAAAAAAAAATAAAAAAAACACTTGATTTTTTGGAAACGTAGGGCTGTACGGCCGTGAAACGCGTTTTCGGCCGTACCACCCACGTTTTCATTTCGGGAAACATGGTGGTACGGTCGGAAACGCGTTTCACGGCCGTACCAAACGCGTTTCGTTTCCGTTTCCTCAAGGAAACGGCTCCCCCCCCCAACGTTTCTTGCAACATAGGTTCAATTCTCTTGACACTCTCGGGGTTAGGTTCCGTGGTTGAGCTGACAGGAAGTGATCCCTTTGGGTGGATCTGCCTAGTATAAATATTTTGTGGATGTAGCGGTCACCGATCTCCAGGGTTCATGAACCACATAAAAAAACATGTACATTTGGAGCATCCATCTTAATGCACCAATTATGGAATATGAAATTCGAGTATCTTTGGTGTCATTATTCCTTTCTAGTTATGGGTATTATCAACCGTCAATACCATTAGAATAAAAATGGGAAGTGGAAGCCACATACCCACATTGCTTCTTGAGAAAAAGCTGCAAAAGAACTATGGAGAATAAGAAGGAATGGTTAAGAGTAGGATAAAAGAGCTTTCAACATTGAATAAATGCCATGTATATCTGAAGCATCCAACTTAATGTGCCAATTACAGAATTAGATATTCCACTATTTATCTTCTGTGTCATTATTTCTTTCTAGATGTGAATTGCTCACAACTGAGTATCAGCATACCTACTAGAGAGAGGGGCAAAAGAAACCTTGTAGCAATCCGATCGAAGAAATCTATTCACCCCAATTTCTGCCTTGTTGATTGAGATCCCAACACCCTTCTCTACTTAGTAAGGGATGTGATTCCATCCTATCTATCTTATATAGGATTTTCACCACGTTGGTCTTATTGCTTTTCGATTGAAGTGATGAAACACATGCTTAAATTTTGTATAGTTTTTGTGTCTTCTCTTTATTAACTCTGTAGTTATCAACATGACATGAGTAATTTCTTAAAAGATATTTATCATATTTTTGGAGCCTGCATACAGAAGTTACTTTCCAAGGAGGTTGTAGAGTCCTCATCTTTATGCTGTCTACATGATACAAGTCATTACTTATCTACGTAAAGATCTTTCTGGGTTATATTTTCTTTTTAGGCTATCCCTAGCTACCAAAAGGATATGAGTCAATACATTATAAATGAAGTTGAGTTAGTGTATCAAAGCACAAGATAAATATCTTTATCTATCCCACCACTATTTTAGTCCACTTAATTAAGTCATTCACTTGGAATGATGTTTCTTTTATTGTAACAGAGAGAGGAGAGAAGATTGTATTTTTCCCTTGGAGAGGAAGTGCTTGACTGATAGGGACCACACAAAGGGGAAGAGAAAACCAATAGAGAATAGGTTTAAACTTCAGAGATTGCCCTTTTCAGCTTTCAAACAATAGTTGAATGTGACTATAGCATCCTTCAATCTCTCCCCCAAGTTCTCCCAAATCTCCTCTCCGTAAAACCTAACAAGAAGCCAGTTAAAACCCTAACAAAAATAAGTGAAATAAATGATAGAATCAAATGGAATCATATAGAATTGTTAGTTTTTGTCCATCCATCAACCCTTGGGCCCCAGGAAGTACATAAAAATTCAATAAAAAGGGTGCCAAATTGGTGACGGTATTCAATCTTTTGACAAGAGTTTCTTTTATTGTAACTCAGAGAGAGGAGAGAAGATTGTATTTTTCCCTTGGAGAGGAAGTGCTTGACTGATAGGGACCACACAAAGGGGAAGAGAAAACCAATAGTGAATAGGTTTAAACTTCAGAGATTGCCCTTTTCAGCTTTCAAACAATAGTTGAATGTGACTATAGCATCCTTCAATCTCTCCCCCAAGTTCTCCCAAATCTCCTCTCCGTAAAACTTAACAAGAAGCCCAGTCAAAACCCTAACAAAAATAAGTGAAATAAATGATAGAATCAAATGGAATCATATAGAATTGTTAGTTTTTATCCATCCATCAACCCTTGGGCCCCAGGAAGTACATAAAAATTCAATAAAAAGGGTGCCAAATTGGTGATAGTATTTAATCTTTTGACGAGAGTTTTTTAAGGAGTATTTTGTTGGAACTGATAGTGCTATGTATTGTCTCTAGAGCACAAGGCGGAATGCCCTTTGAATAATGCTTCTGAATTTGACAAGGATGGTAGTATTTAGAGGCGAGTCGCACTTCCTAAAATGCTCCAGGTCAGGTTTCGAAGAGGAAGCGTGCTCTTTGATTTTGCGTCAATCCTATACTTTTTTGGACTCAAGTGAATTTTGGAAGTGGGTCTGGAAGGGGAGGGTGCTTCCCTGCCACAATGGATGATAATAAAAGACGGTGGACACTGAGTCACTAAACAAGCAGGAATCCCTACTGTTGATCTGATAATAGATAGTGTTTTTGAATATAAAACTCTCTCTTTTTTTGACTTTAATTGAGTAGACTCTAAAGATCTTGTCTTCCCTAGCAATCTAATGTTCTTCCATAACTCTGAACTGATGTGAATGTACATGAAACTGGCCCATAGGAAATCTCAACTTATGTGACATGTGGTTGTTTAAATAGTAAGAGGAACATTAATATCATTTTCAAGATGCAAAAAATATGCATGAATATGATACAAGTTGGACATGTATGTCAGTTCTTTAGGCATCAAGTTGTATGTGAGGTGCAAGCAATATGTTTCATATAGATCATCTCCAATACAGGTAGTGCCTAGTTCAAATATATATGCTCCTCTAACTTTTCTAGCTGAAGAAATGAAAGAGAATGGATGCTTTCCATGTTTTCAGTGAAAGAGTGCTTGTGGGACCTGGAATGCACATGGAATATCGTAGAAAATCCCTGCAGTGCACACTATACTGCCTTTGAAAGCTTGCTGTTCACTAAGGCCTAATTTCGACCTCATTAGTGTTATCAAACTGGTGTGTTTTACATGAGATATGGTAAAGGTCAGGGTTTTGAAGAATTATATAGAGAAGTAAAGGCAAGGTGGAGGTGGTGGGCCCTCATCTTGCTTTAAAGCAGTTTTATTTTATTTTTGTGTGTTTTTAAGAGGATCCACCCTGGCAGGAAGTGATCTAGAGCATCTCCACATACCAATGGGGCCTGTGTCTCTGCAGAGAATGACCCCAGCAGAGTTCCAAGTATCAGGGGCATTTTGAAGTCCCCAAGTCCAGGGAATGTCGGGAGCGTTATGGTGTGTTTCTGTGGAACACTAATCTTTTCTAATTGCAACACTAATCCATCCCTTGAAGAGCTAGATATTTGATGCAAAGGAGAATAGAGAGAGGGTGAAATAATGTTCACGTTGATTGACAAAAGGAACAAACATCAACATACTGACAGATTGAATGCTTCCAATTTGTGTGAACCAAAGTAATGTCCCTTGAAGAACATATTGCCAGGGAATTTGAGAGGTGCCTTCCAGGCTGTATCGGCTATGCATCTAACTCCATGGTGATAAAAAAAGTGTTAACATAACAGCAAGAATAACATGCAAACTCCATCTTTTTCTTGACAAAGATAAATCTTAGCAGTCATTATCTGCTTACAATGGATGATATGTGAGAACACGAATATGAACCTTGTTATATGAGTCCATTTCCCTTGAGAATGACCTCGCAGGCTCGCACTTGTATCATGGATCTATAGAGGACTGGAGGTCAGCTGGGAGTATTATAAGGCTGTTGCTTGGGTATGCCTGGAAATTGCTTGGAAGCACCATCTCTCTAGGAATCATAAAGATGCCTGACAACTCCTTCGATGTATATTGCTCTCAACTCCTTCGATGCTTTTTTATCAAGCTCAGAATGTTTGTATCTGCTTGGACAGGATTGCCTTTTTTCCTGTAATTCTAATTTTGAGCCGGGGGAAAGTTCTACCTCTATTTATTTGATACGGGAGAGAAGGGAGGAAGGAGGGAGATATATCTTTCTTTCATTCTTGCTTTCTCTGTCTTTTTTCTGGATATAAATTGAAGGGTTTATCTCAATTTTTCCTCTAATTTCACTGAAAGAAGCAATGCTCTCATACAGTCCAGGGTGGGAGAGATCTCTATGTCGTATTCACCATTCCGTGTCATATTCCACATTCAACGATCAATGCTCAGCAGCTTTTTCTTAAATATACTCTCCTTTGGGTTGACATCTAAGAACACAGGTAAAACAGTCATGTTCTTGATGGGGCTTCTGCCACATATTTTGGGATTGCGTCTTAGAATTGTTTCTATCACATAAATGCCTCTCCATGCAAAAAACAAATCCAATATTGGTTGTGAGGTGGCCTACAACAACTTATAAGCTCCAGTATACCATGATTCTCAGGCCACTGGGGCCAGTCACAAGGGAGTGGTGCCTCCTACTAACATTATGATTGATTAGTTGTGGTGTGAATATGCTTGTTGCTTGGCCTTACCCTTTCCCTCCCGTGCAAAAATAAAAATGAAATTCTCACTGACAGTACTCTACGATACCCCTTTCACATGCCTTCCTAAAAATTGTCCATTACTAAGTTGGATATGCCGAAAAACTGTGCGTCTTGGAATTGTTTCTATGACATAAATTATTCTCTCTCTCTCTCTCTCTCACTCAGCCACCTTGTTTTAGCCATTAAACAGTAAATGTTTCTGTCCATGATAGTGCACGGTACCATTCATTATCAATCAGGCAGGTTTATAAATTGTATTAAACTGTTTCTTCAATGTAGTTTCTGTTGATGGTGGGGTTTCTGTTGAATATTTGGGACTTTATAACGTTGTCTACCTATCTCAGCCATCTTATTTCTAGCCATAGAAGTATATAATTCTGTTGCGTGCACCATCATTCTCCTATGAAATAATGAACTTTCGGGCTTTTTTATTTCTGGCTTAAAAACTTTTGTTCAACCTGTACAACTGCTGTTGATGTGCTTATAATTGCTTTTATTTGAGTTTTACAGGAAGTGATGAGAATTAAAGCAGAACATCCTGATGACAGCCAGTCTATTTTGAATGATCGAGTCAAAGGCCGTTTGAAAGTCACTCGTGCATTTGGTGCAGGATTTCTCAAGCAGGTTTGTTAATTACAAACTAGTTATGCAGCCAAAGTAATGACCTATTGTTTCATATTGTTTTTACTCTTCTGTGTAATTCTCTGGCCTGTTCTGCACTTAGTCTGTAAATCCGTCCTTTTTTCTGGTGTGTTAGTTTGAGCAAAGGTAATATGTAGGCGTGGATCTCTCATATTTGCTAGAATTACATTGCTGGGGAGTCCCTGACAAAAAATAGCTTCCAGTTGTGTAGGGAAAGTTGTATGAAAATTTTCAAATTATTCAATATTACGTCATTGGTGAATTAATTCTAGATCTGGTATTATGAATTATGGATACCTCTAATGACAAAAGCATGCACGTAGTCTCAAATGTGTGGCAAATTGCAAGAAATTTGTCTATTTACCATGTCTGTTTTGTTAAGCCAGATATCACATATTACTGCTCTTAGGATGAACATCATTTGCAACAAAACCTCCTGCTGTATTAACTTTAAGTAAATGTATGTGGTATGCAGCCTAAGTGGAACAATGCCCTGCTGGAAATGTTTAGAAATGATTATATTGGGACGGCTCCATACATCACTTGCATGCCTTCCCTTCGTCATCATAGACTTGGTCCAAATGATCAGTTTCTAGTCCTTTCGTCAGATGGTTTGTATCAGTATTTAAGCAATCAGGAAGTTGTTTCCCAGGTGGAGTTGTTTATGGCAAATAATCCTGATGGTGACCCTGCACAACATCTCATTGAAGAATTACTTGTTCGGGCTGCCAACAAAGCTGGTAAGTTTTAATCTCAATCATCAAATATGCTAGGGACATTTTTGAATCTGTCAAAATTGGATATTATGCTAATTACTTTTCGCCTTTTATTCTGAAACTTTTGCTTCTTACATTCGGTATTGGATTCTAGTTATGTGACAGAGCAGCTTGGTCTGTGTTTTTAGTATTGAATAGTAGGTCCAGTTTCTATTTTTATTTTTATCTAGTTCCTTTTTTGCTTTTCCCGAAACCCTTGACAGACATGTCTATTTGAGCAGTGTGAAAACATGCTGAGTAAGGAACATGAACGTTTGCTAAAATCATTTCTTCTTAAAGATCTTGATAAGAAAAAAACTTGGGCTCATCCATATCGTGTGATAGGCATACGGTCTGCCTTTATTTAAACTAGAAAAATATAAATTGTTTTGTACATAAATATGACGTTCCCTAAAATTGCATTACCTTGATTTAAACAAACTTTTACTTCAGCAACAGCTGGGTAATCTGAGTTTCTTGCAGGAGAGAGATCTATTAGCAGAATAGGTTAGATACTGATATTTGACCTCATTTAAACGAATTATATTTTCATATGTAGGTATGGACTTCTATGAATTGTTGGATATCCCTCAGGGAGATCGCCGGAAATATCATGATGATGTTTCTGTTATGGTAATAGCACTCGAGGGAAGAAGGATATGGAGGTGGAGGTCCTCTGGTAAGTATTAATGTGATCCCTGCACTGCAATTTTTTTGATGCTTTCACATGGTGATTTGGACACTACTTATTCATTCCTTGTCATTATGGTGAGTAAGTGAGGTTTGTTTTCTGTTGACTACAAGCTGATTTCATATGTATTCCCAGTAGGGCAAGACGTACACACTTCTTAGATTTTGGCCGTTTGCCAGTATCCTGCTTAATGGGTACTTAATGTTCATTGTAATTAACAATGATGCTAAGAGCAGAGCAAACTTCTTTCACCATGTATACCTGAGATATTGAGGCATCTTTAGAAATGCCTTGTGCAAAGATTAGTTGTTTATTTGGATTTGAAAGCTTCATTACAAAATGATTCATTTGCAACAAGGTGGAAACTGCTAAATATGGGATTACTTCAGTCCTATAAGTATCTACAATCAACTATTCTGTAGAAAGCTGAAGTTCACAGATCCATTCCCGAGGTTAACCAGGGAGCCTTAGCACTGTACTGTTTTAGTTCGTGAATTGGCACATTGTGTTGCGTTGTACAAAGATGTTTGTGAAAATTCAAGAGCATGAAGGCAGCATTTGTTATCAGCCAGGTTTAATATTTATCCAGACTTGGCTTGGTATGCTTTCAAAACTTTTGTTTCGGGAGAAAAATCAAAATCGGCCTTTTATTGCTAGATCTGTCTCCAATAAGCAACGAAAGGATTATGCAGTTTTGTCTGAGGTCCAAATATAATTTCTGTTTTATATCTTGTTTTTGACCTTCATATAGGATGAAAAATTAATTTCTTCCATGCACATACACACTAATATTTTTCTGCAACATATGCACTACATTTTCTCATACTCAGATTTTTCATCTAATAAGTGAAGGAACTCTTTTACGCCCTTGCATTTATTTCCTTTACAGTCTAGACTCTACACCATTGTGCTCTATTTCTGATCAACATCATAAGGGATTATTGTTACTGTCTTCTCAGTATTAATGATTTGTCTTCCACTTCAAACTGGCAGGTCCCTTGAATGGATTGAGGAGTTCTAACTAATTTGAAGCTTTAAAGGTTGCAATGACCTAGTCACTATAATTTAAATTTCCTTTTCAGATTCTCAATAACCATATACACCATACACTAGCACCCGAAAGGCCGTTGGTGTGGAAAATTTCTAGTGAAAAACCATGGAAACAACGAACAGTTTTCCAGCTTATGAACAGTAATCCTATTTTTATGTCCAAGTTCAAAGCAGCAAAGTGGCTAAACAGCACATTACATCTTTCCTCAAAGGGTAGCACCTAAATGGTAAATACGACTAAGTTGATCAATACTTGACAAAAAGAACTGAGAAAAGGCTTAAACTCTCCTGTAAAGTTATATGTAATATATGTAGTTAAAGAAAGAACTTAACAGAGAAACTGTAAACAAAGTAATCGCAAGACCATGTTGAAGGCTCAAGAACATAAATTGAATTGACAATTTACTAAGGTTGACTATACTTGTCACAAGTATTCGATTTTAGACCCGAGGTGATGTCACCATTTTAACCATCTGCAGTGCCCAAAATGCTTGTATGCCCAGAAAATTTGAAGCATGTTCGTAAATCTGAAGTGCCTAGCACTGTATATTTTCAAATAACAGTTCATGTTAATATATTTTATAGGATGACCAAGAACAAGGGAAACGGATTGCTCTGAACAAACTGGCCAACTATTTACATTGTATTTGCTGTTCAACAACAATTTCAATAAGATCAGGATGAATCTGCACATTCAGGTTGCACCCATAATCAGATAAATGGATAGCGACAAAGTTCATAAACATGCTTTTGCAAGCACTCTTTCAATTTGTTGGGATTGAACTAAGAGCAATGCAAAGGATCATGTAGAGGTCAATGGGCAGGCTCCTAAAAAGTTTATAGAAATAGTAATGCCTTAACTGTGGGAAAACTTTGCTACGACTTCAAAACACGCATCCTTTAAAAGAACTCTGTTAGATCCCATGCATTTAGTTCATTGAATGCATTTCAAGTCAACCAATTTCCATCTAAGAAACAGAATATGACACCGCTTACCAGGAAGGAAAGAACTTATATGGATGTGGAAGGAACCACTTGTAGCAGTGAAGAATTTGGAGGACATTGGGATTGCTGTTATGTTGGGATGATATTAGTCTGATGGGTAACCCAGTTGGTTGAAGCCCACCCTTGAGAAGTCTTTGGCCCTCTGTCATGAGTTGCAGGTTCAATTCTTTCTGGGTCCATCAGGGTCAGGCTCCTTGTGTTGAGTCGGCTGGGGGTGTGGCCCCTACGGGTGGGCCCACCTAGGGGTTATTACGAGCAAAAAAATCATATTAGTCTGCTTAAGATGGGGGTTCTTGAACTTCCATGTAGTTTGCACCAAATTTGGTCTCACAGTAATGAAAATGTAACTGCTTATACCATTGGATAATTAATGATATTTGTTCTGGGTAATGATACAAACAGGTTTACCTGTCTGGTTAAGCAAACAAATAAATAGTCACAACATTTTCTCTGAATTCACTCCAGTTGGTGGTGTACGACTCCCAAGAAGCTGGTAAAGTTTAGAGACAATTTTTGCTCCCTATTGGTTGACTTGACATTTCCAAGTTTTCTATTGCTGTTATTTTCTTGGGCAAGATCTCATTATTACCAGCAGTGGCCATATCACGGAAAGTATGTTTTCGTGTTCCAAGCATAGGCCCACTTTCAGTAGCCCGATGTGATAGGTATACCATTTGGATTGGGATGCTCGCGTACAGCGAACTTGGTATCACTATGCTTCGGAAGATGGATTTCTTAATAACGACTTAAAAGTTGAGGCAGTGAACGACCACCTGGAAGGAAGTTGCTTATCAGTCTTATAGGGCATCTTGACCTTTTCTTTCCAGTTTTCCGTATGCTTCGAACAGTTATAGTAATACAAAAACATGTACATAAATCATATTGCAAAAAGGAGAGGGTGACATGAAAGGTCACCTGTAGAGGGTCATAGAGGGGCATTAAAATCAAATCCCCTTTGTATTACTGAAAAAACTAGAGATGAAAGTGGTAATAAAAGCAAAATTCCCAAGGGGCATTAAAATCAAATTCCCTTTGAAAGTGGCAATAAAAGCAAAATCCCCAATTGAGTCATGAAAACATTAAAACTCAAGCAGATAGAGTTGCCACCATTGCATTAGGCAATGGGGCTGCTGTCATTGAGCTTTGAGGTCTAGTTTGGTCCCCGAGGCAGCTCGTTTAATACCCAGGGTTCTCATCAGCATTTGCTTATGTGTTGGTGTTTTTTCTGGTCGTATATTTTTTGATTAATTTTATTTGAAATTTGGTCAGAATTTGTTGGAATTGCATTTTTGTGTTGTTGAGTATTTACAATTTGAATATCCTAGGGGGTTTTCAATCTGCTGTCCATTTGTGTTTCAAAATACAATTTAAGAAACAAAAAAAGGCAATCTCACCAAGAATTGTATCACCAGATTTCAATGTGAAAAGCCAAATAAAGAACATTTTGCTTCTTCTTATGGCTGGGCTTCATTAGAAATGGCCAGAAAAATGTATGATACCTTTCTATCACATCATATTGTTAATGATATAGTCAATGTTGCTTTTGCTCTCAGTGCTCTTGAATTCATTGAGCAATGCAATGAAAATGGGGGTGATGCACTAAACATTAATGTGACTAATTGTGTAAGGAAGCTTTACCCTAATTGTCCATAAGTTGTCAAAGGTGCTTTATATTAAGTGTGCACTCTTTAGGTCCACTCAAGCTTGGGCATATAACTAGTTCCACTCAAACTTGGGCATATAACTAGGACATAATTTGGTCCTCTACACAATCAAGCTGGATTTCCATCTTTTAAACAAAGGACCAATTCATTATCAATTACCAAATTCATGTCACCCAACAAAATGGTTTTTTAAATTAAAACCAAGTAATACTATATACTTCAAATTTCAACGCAATCGAATGGTTCATAAGTTGTCAAAGATGATTTATATTAAGTCTGCACTCTTTAGGTCCACTCAAAATTGAGCAACTAGGACATAATTTGGTTCTTTACACAATCAAGCTGGACTTCCATCTTAAACAAATTCCATTTTAAAGTTCAAAATACCAATTGATTATCAATTACCAAATTCATTTGTTCCCAACCAAAATGGTTTTAATTAAATCAAAACTAAGTATACGATATACTTAGAATATCAACGCAAACTCAAGTCACCTCGGAGGCATATAAATGGCTTATTATCAACTCTACTTTTTCAAAATTTTGTGCCATTTTTGACATGATATGAGTAACATATTAACGTATTTGGATTTCTTTACACATATTGTAACCGTATGAAGACTTATTTTGGTGATAAATACCTTTGGATAGTATTTGAGTGATGCATTCACATTTGGAGATTTATGTTAATATATAGAGTTTGTTTGGCTTGCATTATTGATAAAAAATAAAACATTATAGATCTATGCTTATTGGTATATCACTTGGGAAATGAGATTAATAACCTAAAGTAGGTTTAAAGTTATAAAGATTATGTCAAATGTTTTATAAAATTTGCCTAGGCAATGAAATCTGCATTTATCTAATTAGATGGAAAATAAAACATAACAAGAATGCTTGCAAAATCTCCTAAAACTAAAAAATGCTATAGCATAGAGCATGATTACCTTGTGGGAGAATTCACCTTGGTTGGAGCTAGAGCCTGTTCATCATCTTCTTTGTTGTGGAAGTCCAGATTAACCAATTTCTTGGCCAACCTTGACACTCTGCTATCCAATTTGTTGACTTCTTGTTGAAGGACATCTATGCAGGGAAGTATTTCCTCTTGGGCTTCACTTCTCTTCACTAGGACTTTTCCCATTATAGTTCTCATTTGCCAGTACAAGTCGATTGTCTGCATATTGGGTTTGTTTGGAGCAGGTGTTCCCTGTATCATGAATCCACTGCCCAACAATGTCCTCCATTTGTCTGACCATGCATTATACTTGAGCTTCTTGTTTTGGTAAATCCATCTCTTCTTTGCAAGGTCGAGAGGCTCACTCAAATTGGTGAGTTTAAACCTCCACATTTGCCTGTGCTCGGGTTTGAAAAGGTCCTCTCTTTTGTTGTGGCCTTGCTTAGAGAGCAAATAACCATATGACAAAGTATAATTATAGTCAAAGAATTGGAAGGAAAAGGACTTAAGGGAATCGCCGTCAAAGAAAACGGAGGGACAAATACTAGTGGATAGAGTGTTGAGAGCACCAACAAGACAAGGAAATTAAGTTGAGAGAGTAGAAGAACCAAGCACAAGGTTGGAATGACTAGCCTTACTAGCTCTCGACAAGCTTATACTAAGCATGACGTTAAAATTTGCCATCCATTTTTCTTTCATCTGTGACAAAGGTGGCTTTGTCATGATCTAGAAGATCTTCACTTGGGGTTTTCTGGATATTATTGATATGTATAAAGTTCCAATGGTTATAAAAAGTTTAATGACCATTAAAATAAAAATAAATATATACTTACTCATTTTCTTTTTGTCAAGTCAAAAGACAACAAAGGTGACGTGCCCCTATTGTCTATGTTGGTAGGTAGGTACATACTAACTTGAATTCCTTTGTAGAAGCACCATAGGCACCCTATTGTCCATGTTGGTAGGTAGTTACATACTTGAATTCGAATTCCTTTATAGAAGCACCATAGGCACTATGTGTAGATTGAGTGTCTTTCAAGAATAGAGTCTCCAATAATTTTCATTGTATTCACATGTAAAATTTGGGGTAAATTTTAAAGACTAAATTTTGTCAAGGTGTTAATTTTTCCATACTTCTTTACCAGAAAATGATTTGTTAATTTTCAATTTTCTAAGATCAATTCATCCAAATTCTATAAGATTCAATTATTTTACTTTAAAAATCATCAAAATTTTATTATTTAAAATCCAAGGACTAATAAGGACAAAATATGTTACCAAATATTTTATAATTAACATATTAAAGACTAATAATGTTCACCAAGATTTCTAGACTTGAAATAAATTTCTATCCTTAGTTTTCCTCTAATAAAGAAATATGTAAAATTAAACATGCATGAATAAAAATTGTTTCTATATATATTATTTTCCTCACTCATTTATATGTTTGACATTTACAGTGAGTATCGCAACATAAAACTCTACAATAATTGTTGGATGAATGCTCTATTAATATTAGCAATGCTTATAAAAGCTTCCCCTATACATCCATAATTTATAACATGCTATATGTAATTTCAAACATATATAATAGAAAAAAGTAGTAGCACATTAATCGCCGAGGATTCTAGACTTCAAAATGAATTTCCATGTTTAAACTTTTCTTTAATAAAGTTATATGTAAAGTTGAACATGCATGAACAAAAATGGATCCTATATACATTATTCCCCTCATTTATATGTTCAACATTTACAATTGTGTATAGCATCGTAAAATTCTATAGCGATTGTTGGATCAATGCTCTATTAATATTAGCAATGTTTATACAAGCTTCCTTTACACATCCATAATTTACATGTAATTACAAACCTATATAATACAAAGTAATATTAATACATTAATCAACAAGGTTTCTAGACTTCCAAATAAGTTTCCATCCTTAATTTATTTTTTTGTAATGTTATATGTAAAATTGAATATGCATAAACAAAAATTGCTTCTATATATGTTATTCTCCTCGCTCATTTATATGTTCAACATTCACGCTTGTGTATAGCAACATAAATTTTACAACAATTGTTGGATCAATTCTCTATTAATACTAGCAATCCTTATACACACTTCCCCAACACATCCATAATTTACAACATACTATATGTAATCACAAACATATATAATAGAAAAAAATATAAGTATACCAATTGCTAAGATTTCTAGACTTTGAAATAAATTTCCATTCATAAAATTTTATTAAAATAAATTTATATGTAAGATTGAACAAGCAAAAACAAATATTGCTTCTATATACATTATTCTCCTCACTCATTTATATGTTCAACATTTACACTTGGTGTCTAGTAACATAAAATTCTGCGACAATTATTGGATCAACGCTCTTTTAATATTACAAATGCTTATACAATTTTTTGTTACAAAATCATAGAGGGAAAACGATTTTCTTATCTTGATAATTAATTGTGATATTTAGTTTTCTTCTTTTAGTTCTTTTTTAATTTCTAATGTCTTCTTTTATTTTCTTATCATCAAGCAACTACCAAAACATAAACATGAAGATCAAGGACACATGATGTAGGCTTTCAAATAGGCAAAACCCCTCTTATAGGGGAAAACCCAAAATTCTCTTCTCTTCTTCAAGAACCAAATCAAATGAGACAACTAAGACCTTTCGACCAAGACAAAGACTCTCCTCCATCCACCAAGCCAACCCTTAAAAATCTTCCTTCAAATGAAGACATCTACCAAAAGGGTCAACTCAAGTCAACCTTCAAACTAATCAAATAGGGCTTCAACCCTTTGCAATTCAGCGTGCAATCATAGTCCTGCACCTTTGGCCCTACAGTGCTTCAGTGCTCTCGCAAGTGTGAGCTGGAAACTAAAGAAAAATAACCTTTTGCTAGAGTTTCTTCCTCCTTCGCCAAGGTTTTCAAGCCTTTGTTACTTCTTTTCTTGCCTTTGCTCTTCCTTAAGATTACAGATCAAATTTCTTGTATTTGATACTCAAATACATCGAGTAACACTTCTATTTATAGTGTTTGTAGCTCCCTTAATGAGGCTAACTTGATGGAGGAGGGTTTATATGACTAATTACATAAAAATAATAATTCTTTCTTGACATAAGAAGCCCAAGAAGAGTCTATTACATGATGACAAGGATTATGGCTCCTGACATAAGCCCTAGAAACACTCAATGGGTGCTTTGACTAAGAACAAAAATAAAATGTGCATGAAACCCATGCTAATAAGTAATATTCTTTTACGATAATTTTTTCCTTTTCTTCCTTTTGAAAAATACATTACATCATGACTCAAATACAATTATGAACTAGTTACATTTCTCAACACTCCTTATTAGGGAGGTATCCATAATTGTTCAACCAGTACAAGGTTGACTCAATTTGAAATGTTCTAAGAAGAGTACAACAACATACACAATGCTAGGGATACCACAATTGCCAAGGAATTTGACACATCAAAGATCCAAGTGTCAATGACACCTTTTCTAGGATCCATAAACTTAAGGATCCAAGTGTCATTTCCAAGAGATTAATACAAGGATCGGAGACACTATCAGGGACTAAGGTGTCATCAAGGCAACATGCCACTATAGGTACCATCAAGCTACAACCTTGGTATCAATCCAACTAGATATAGATACCATCTAGGCCTTTATGCCAATACACCAACGCTCAAGGATCCATGTATCATCAAGGTCAAACACAACAATGGAACTCCACATGACCAAGATACCCTCCCACACCAGGATTCAGAGATCATCAAGGCTAAATCTCAACATGAGATCTCAATACCAACCAGGCCAAAATGTCCTCTCAAGTATCATCATATAGGCAGTTTATGGTACTCATCTCTCCATCTCAACCAAATCAGAGATCCATCAATCCAAATATGCTTCAAACTTCTGAGGGAGAGATCAACAAATCAACTATTAGTTCATCTATCTGAACATATTGTAGCTTCATGACCCTAACCACTTCCAATATACTGGTTCTTATTATCAATATGCTAGAACAGTCTTTGGGGTCCTTAAGTCATCATAGTATCCAAACAAATATTGGTAGAAGCTTACTTTTCTAGCAGCACCAAACTCAACTTCAACACTTCTCAAAACAACCGAATCTTATTCACGATACATCAATACCAACCATCAACAGTGCCTTAGCTATTCTTCGATCTCATTCTCTCCTTATTATATGTATGGCTGACAAATCACGTCCTTCCTCTAAACTATAAACTTTCCTTCATTGAAGTTCCCCCTCAACTTAGGGAAATAAATTCATTATTAACAATTGCATTCTTTCAGCTACAAGGTTCTCTCTTTTGCATCATCTCATGACAGGAGAACTTCGATATTTCAAAACATCATTCTTCATATGAAAACAAAGTCACCTTTCAATCAACAATGTAAACTTCAATGCTATTGGGTTTCTTAGATCTTCCTCTTTCCATCATGCTTATTACAAGGTCATCATCAAACACGAGGCATGCTTACAACTTTACAACTTCTTGCAAACTATGTGCTTGCAAATCCCAAAAACAAGTATAACCAAGCACACAAATGTATATGTACAAGAGCATGAAATAAAGGGTTAGCATGTTAGCATCTAGGGTTATCAAAAATTATATATGGTCACAATCATATTGAAAATAATCCACTAGGGTTACACTTTCACACCCAAGATTCTTACAACAATCTTTGCTAGGGTTTTGTCACAAACCCTAGATACAAGCATCCAAACTTTAATATCAAAAATTAATTTAACAACTAAACCATGCTAGGGTTTCATCCATAGTGGAAGTAGTTACACCTAAGGTTTCATTCGTAGAATCTTATATCAACTTCTACAAGGGTTTTGTCATAAACCCTAATTCACCAATCCCTAAAAAGCTAGGGCTTCATCATATGTTCTAGATACCATTAACAAACCCTAAAATACTAGGGTTTTTATTGTGAACCCTAAAGGTTAAGGTTTTGCCAAAGTGAACAAAAGATGGATAGTACGATAAAAGTTGATTTAATCTAAAGATCAGTCTCTCGAACAAATAAGAATCTTCATGATTATATAGCAAAACCCTAAACATGAGTGAGTTAATAATATAAAGAAAATTTCAAAATAATCGTACCTTCTTATATGAAGAAGACCAACTATAAATCTCGTCGTCTTAAACACACCTTGAGTTGCTTCCTGCACAAACCTTGTAGGGATTCCCATTGAATAACTCCCTCTCACATAAGATCAACACTTCTTTATGTATCTGCAACATATACTAGACAAGTACCATAAAAAGTATACAAGTACAAGAATAATATAACAAACTAGGGATTTCATGTAATCTTTAGAGAGGGAGAAATCCTAGAGTTTTTCAGATCCAAACCTTAAGTTTCTTGATGTTACTTAGGGTTTGGATTTCAAATCCAATTCCATTTTAACTAGGGTTTCCCATTTCTCCCTAGACTACTTACAAATCCTAGAGACCAAAAGCTAGGGTTTCTGTGGGAGAACAAAATTAGGGTTTCTCAACTAAGGTTTAGAAGAAATTAAATTCCAACAATATTCAACATTATGAAGGCTACAAACCAAAAACGAGATTTCAAAACCCCAATCTAACATGGATTAGACCTTATATGGATAAAAACAATTATATTTACCTCAAAGAGTGCTTACCTTAGTCCTCCACAATCAAAATATTTTTTCTGTAATGTTTTCTTCAAGATGCCATGAATACTCCAAATATGCCGAGGATAGAGACTACCTTTGAAGATGTTACAATTTTCATTAATAAGGTGATTACTTGTAGCTTCATAATCCTATAAGCTTGATATCAATTTCTTCCAACTAGGCATACTTTCTTCATTAATACAAATGTGGATGCAACCTTTTTCTGAATTGTAATAAGGGTAACTTTTCTACTCATGAACTATATAACCGTTCTTTATTGTAGAATGAGGCCCTTCCTTACTTGTTGGACTGTAAGGCTTAGTTTTGGTAATATCTGTAGAAGACTTTGTTCCTTTCAAAAAATGATTTGTCACAACCCTTGTTTTGCTCAGAATGAGAATGGTTGCCATACTTAGATTACTTCGCATCATATGGGTGGATAGCAAAGTGCATAACTTGTGGTGATGATTGTTATATGGATCTGAATGTATCATTGTTGTATGGCTTATTTGTAGTTATATATCATAGTCTCAGCGAACCATATATTGTTGTCACCTATGCAAGGTAAATTTATATTCCAAGGTGACTGTCACAATCATGTTTGGGTAACCGCCATGTTTTCCTTATCATCGACGTTGGATCTATATTTGCAAATTTACTTAGAAAAACTATTGCCATAACTCAGAAAATAACACAAACTTTCTTGTACTATTGTCAAACCTTGGCATCACCTTGCATTAATATCTTCGTCATGTTTCTTGTATCTCTGAAATGTAACTTGCATAAGTAATTTGCATTCACATGTCATTAGTTGTATTGTCAGCCTTTACTGTGTTCCACAAGGAGCTTGAATTACTAGTACTATTGAAGCAACCCAAAATTTGTATTTTGTTTTAGAAGTTTTCATAGTAGATGTTTTGTAGCCTTCAATAGGTTTTTTTTCAAGCTAGCTTCTATGATCCTTCAAGTCTTCCTTCTTTCTAGCAAATGGAGTCCTTCAATACTTCACTTCTCCTTATCATCTACCTTGAGAGATTTTCTTGAATCTTTCCAAATGAAATCCTTCAATAGATCTTGAAGCTGCATTTTTCTTTCTACTTCACCTTATCTCTAATACCATGTAAGAAAATCATAAAGGCAGAAAGATTTTCTTATCTTGATAATTACTTAGTTATCTTCTTTTAGTTCTTCAATTTCTTTATGTCTTCTTTTATCTTCTTATCATCAAGCAACTATGAAAACATAAACATGAAGATCAAGGACATAAGATGTAGGCTCTAAGCCAAGGCAAGACCCATATTCTAGGGGAAAACCCATAAATTCTCCTCTTCTTCAAGAACCAAATCAAATGAGACAACCAAGACCTTTGACCAAGGCAAACACTCTCCTCTATCCACCAAGCCAACCCTTAAAAATTTTCCTTCAAAACAAGACAAAGTCTACCAAAAGGGTCAACTCAAGTCAACCTTCAAACTGATCAAATAGGGCTTCAACCTTCTGCAACTCGGCCTTCGATCACAATGTTATACCTTTGGCCCTGCAGTACTTTAGTTACCTCACACGTGTAAGATAGAAACAAAATAAAAATAACCTTTCTTTCTTCGCTAGAGTTTCTTCCTCCTTCGCTAGGGTTTTCAAGCCTTTGTTACTTCTTTTCTTGCCTTTTCTCTTCCTTAAGATTGCAAATCGAGCTTCTTGGATTTGATACTCAAATAGGTTGAGTAGAACTTCTATTTATAGTGATTGTAGCTCCCTTAATGAGGTCGACTTGATGTACTTGAGACCGATTTGATGGAGGGATTACATGACTAATCACATAAAAATAATAATTCGTTCTTCACATAAGAAGCCCAAGAAGGGTCTATTACACGATGACAAGGACTATGATTCATGACATAAACCCTAGAAGCACCCAATGGGTGCTTTGACCAAGAACAAAAATAAAATGAGCATGAAACCATGCTTATAAATAATTTTATTTTACAATAATTTATCTTTCTTTCTTTCTTTTGACAAATATATTACATCATGACTCAAATACAATTATGAAGACTGATACTAGTTACATTTCTCAACAACTTTCTCTACACATCCATAATTTGCAACATACTATATGTAATTGTAAACATATACAATAAAATAATAGCAACACATTAATGTTTTAAGTTATGCACAAGGAAAATTCACTATATTGAAGTGATTTTCCTCATTTTAGGAATCGATAATGGAATAACCGATAATAAATTTACCGACATGAATCTTGATTCGACCCAAATACGATGTTGCAAAATTCAAGCCAATTAAATAACTACTCTATAAGGCCTTCAATCAACATTATAGTAATCCTTGGGAATCTTCCATTCATACATCTTTTACTATGACTTGAACATTATCCCTCTCTACATACTCTACCATAGGAATATTTTTAAATTCTTGATTAGTGTTCTAGCATAATATTATATATTGTTGATAATATTTTTGGAAAATTTGATATGAGAGCACAATTTTCAAAATCTTCCTCTACGAAACTACTGATATTTTTAGATGATATTATCTTGATTATGTCCATAATTATCATGAATTTTTCCAAGACGACTACTTTCCCCTTGGGTTCACTTCTCTACATTAGAAAAACCCATTCCCTAATAACATAAGTGTTTTCCTCCATGGAAGATATTTTTATGGAAATGGAGAGCAAAAATCAATGCACGAAAACAATGGGGTCAAAATTGAGTAAATGGTTTTTTAATGATACTCCATATGCATCTTAGAGGCATTAATTTGATTTCCCAAGGTAAAGACAAATATTTGAAGATTATGGAATTGTTCTCTCAATGGTAAAGACAAGTATTTGAATATTATGGAATTGTTCCCATTGAGACGTGGAAAGGTGAAATCAATTACTCCCTCAAATTACCTTATATGTTCCTACTTGTTGGTTCATAGCTACCCTCTTGCTTTTAGCATGTTAAGCACCACGTGCACTTTATATCACATTATACCTTTTATTTATATACATATGGTCATAACATGAATTAAA
Source organism: Pinus taeda (assembly GCA_000404065.3). Classification (NCBI taxonomy): domain Eukaryota; kingdom Viridiplantae; phylum Streptophyta; class Pinopsida; order Pinales; family Pinaceae; genus Pinus; species Pinus taeda. Next base: position 309,788 of record APFE030447551.1, read on the forward strand.
TTAAGCTTAGGAATTAAATGATTATAAATCTAAAACCTTTAACATATATTAGTTAAGGTTTGGATGTGGGTTTCATACGAGAAATATGTATAAAATATCTACAACATTTACTTCAAATTGGTGTTTTAAATTTGATCACATGGCTTGACATTCATCAAAATAACCAAATTACATATTTAATGCATAATTTAATTGAGAATAATTATAATGATCAAAATTGAGGTACTACACTGTATACGTCCTTCTTCCCCTCACCCCCCCTCCTCTTGACCCCACGCCCGACCCCACTACCAACCTCATTGCCCCCCACACAAAAAGAGTAAAACCTACTTTGGTGTGTTGTCTAGAGAAAAAAAGGGCATTCCTACAACTTGGCATCCTCTAGCTCTTAGGTGGCCTCATTTGATCCACAATGTTTTCATTGAACCTTTACTTTAAGCAACAAGTCACTTTTGAAGTGATGTTACTATTTTGTTGAGGATGACACCGAATAGATTTATTTGGAACTTCCTCTCTGGTTCTCCTTGAACCAATGCCCAACCAAGCACACGGTAAAAATTGTGTACATGTCTTTCTAAGTGAATAAATATAAAAAATCTTGTCATCTTTATTGTTATTAGAGAGTGCAAGATTATATGTAATTGTTCTTGTCTTATCTAGAACTTTAGATGACGTTCTTGTCAAAGCGTTATTCCTTGGTTTCACTTTGAGAAAAACATGATCCATAACATTGAATTCTCTATGCATTTGATCCTTATCCATATAACTTTATTTATCCCACATTGCTTTCCAGTTATATGTAATTCTATGAATCTCTTCTAATTTCTTGAACAATTTTAATCCAAGAATGACTCTCTCCATCATATTGCTCCAACACTTTGTAGTGTTGCATCCCATGTCAACATAGTTATTGACTTGATGATAAGTATGGCCCCAAAATGACTCTATCCATGAGATTGGTCAAACACTTTGGAGTGTTTCATTATATGTCAACATAGATACTAATTTGATGATAAATATGCTCTCAAAATGAGAATTATATTGTGAAAATAAAACCACATTTTTAGGTCAAAAACACCAAAATCAACCCTTGGATTGAAAAGTGGTGCCGCAAGTAGTGCCCTTTTTGTTTGAGGTTAAAATCATGGAATTTTGTGACTATCATCCTCACAAAATCATCATGATGTTGACATAATCGAAAAGTGATGCTAATAAGAGTAGTATGTTTTTTTCGGATGAGCTTACAACTTGTTTGACATCACGGTTTTATCACTTGGTGCCATTTCAACCAAAATCTTAAAATCAAACCTCTAATCAAAAGTGATGCTACTAATAATACCCAATTGTTTATTTTCGTAAATATAATTACAACTTTTTTGTGGATATGGCCTTGACCAATAGTACCATTGTAGAAAAAATCCTAAAATCAACCTTCAAATAAGAAAAGATCCCCTCAATAACATTTTTTTTCAAGTTACAATACTTTTTAAACTATACTTTTAAAGAGTATCCCAACTTCCAAGTCATTTTCCACAAATCAAGCTTTTAGAAGGCAAAGCTCCAAACAGGCCTTTTGACATTTGAGAAAGAATTTTAATTTCTTATGAAATAATTTTAATTGAAAGTATGAGTCATAGTTCTATGGATAGGGATGAGTTGTTAAGATAAGAAAACTATGGATAGTGATGAGTTGTTAAGATAAGAATGATGTTATAGATCTTTGAAACTATTGGAGTGATATTAGAGTGATTTTAGGATCTAGAAAAATCTTCGTTGTCTCTGAATTTTAAGATTGCCAAATGAAAGTGAAATCAAACTATAGAATTCTGAATAGATGTATGTATAGATTAAGTCAATGAAATGAAGTTTTCTTTATGAGATAGTCTCTCGTTGATTTGTGTAACTCCAGTATGAATGGGTGAACACCCCTTCGTAATTATGATAAATAGTAGGAAATCTGTCAACTGAGAGGAGTAAATTCTCAGTTGAGGATTTGAGACAATTTGGGTAAGATATCTGTATGTATGATGACGGTATGCAAGACAGGAAAATGGAATTTTGAATTTTGTATAGATCGAATAGACACCAAATTCAGTCTAAGAATTCGATTTAAGGGTTTATGTGTTTTTGGGGTTTGTAATCTCTCTGTTTGTGTGATATTGGGATATATGTCCTAGTTGAGCGCAATGGTGAATTGACAGAACATTCAATAGTTAAAATCTGGAAATTGCGAGTATAAATATGTGTGTGGGGTTTGATGTTTGTATGACTTCCTGCAAGGTGTAGTTACAGGAATCTCCAGTTCCTGTAAGGCGATTTCAAAGCGTGGAAAAAACCTGAAATGTGAGATACAATTATGGGAGATTTCGAGAGTTATATTGAAGCATGACCATAATGCAAACCAAGTTACTTTGCATTGTGGGTATTTGGAGGTTCAAAATATATGAAAACGGCGTGGAGCATTTAGTTAACGCCTAACTCACAGTTGGATGATGATGAGAAAGCCACCCTATGGAAGGGAAGAAATCGCCTTGAGATTTCGTTGAGAAGTATGGGAGGGAGTTCGTATGCTATGTATACGCATAGAGTATTCCAGTATATCCCTGTGTTTCTATTGTAGATCGAAATCTTATTGCAGCTGGGAGAAGTTGAAGGCATTGAAAAAGGAATCCTGTCCTCAGTCGGATTGCAACGTGTAAATGCCGATTGAAAATGGTGTACAAGGAACTCTGCAAAACACTGCTAGGAAGGTGGACTCAAGCTGAAGGAGATATTGTGCCAAATCATATTTATTTTGGGAAACAATCTCCATTTTTAAACCGACCTGTTATATAAATAAGAAATGGCTCTCTGGGACAGAGCCTTTGTTTCTAGGCAATTATTTCATTCCCTTGTGAAGTTTGTGTGAGCTCTAGATGCACATTTGCCATTAGTTATTTGAATAATCAATAGCAACTATCTAAAAGTTTTGGAATGGCGAATACAATACCCAAAAGGGCAGGGAAAACATGAATCATATAATGGATATGCAGAGATGAAGATTGATGTGTATGAAGGCAGTTTTGATCATGGGTAATAATGCCTGCAATAGGTGATTGAGCCAGCTTTTGAACATTTACAAAGATTAAGGAATAAATGATTGGTTAGTTGCTGGAACTTCCTGCAACAATAGAGTTGAAGAAACAATTGGGCAAGGTATTTGGCTAAGTGTCTGAATGGTGGTAGAATTAATAACCCACTGACAATTTGGTATAGAATTAATAACCCACTGACAATTTGGTATCAGAGCATGTATGCTTTTTGGGGAAAAAAATTAGATCAAAGATACACTCTTTGGAAGAGTTTCAAAGCTTTCAACATCTCAGATTTGGAAAATATGATTTAGGTGATTTTGTTTTACTTTGCAATTTATATTGTAATAAAGAATTGATGATTGCATGGATTAAGCTTTGAAAGAAAGGCTGATAAAGAACATTGGTGTTCTTTTAGGTTAAAGAAAGGATAACTACTTTGGGAGGAAAGTAGAATGGATTTGGCTTTAAAAGGAAATATGGAGAAGAATGTTCTTTGGATGAGGAAGAATAGTGAAAGACTGCAATAGTCGAGCCAACAAAAAGACGGGGATAAAATTGTTGCAGTAGTATGCATGCTTGAAAGAGCTCTAACAAGAGGTGAGATGGTATTTATGTTTTCAACTAATTTATGAGGTAAATGGTTGATTTCTAGTAGGGCTAGAGATGATCACAACAAGAAGATTGCAACCAAGAACAAAGGAAGTTGTTGAAAGCTTGTGGCAAAGAACTTGTTACAACTGAAGGTTTGAGAGGCGAGCGAGATGATTGTGTGAAAATTCGGTGATCCCGAATCCCACTGCAACAACTGATAATATTTCTCTTATTTGTTAAATTACTTAAACAAATTATTTGCAGTTTTCTACGACAAATATCGAAATACATTCACAAATAAAAAATACTGCAGAAGAAAAATAACACTGAAGAATAGATGCACACACACATATACACAATTATTTTTGGACCAATGTCTCTAGGAAAAACCCAACTTGGGAAAACCGGTGCAACAACTTAGGGATTTATTATTATGCAGTAGTAAATCCGAGTACAAAGCTATGAATGCTCAAATCTCGCAGCCCATACAAAGAAAATGACTCACAGAAGTCTAGTGAGAAAAATCTCACTTCCACCGGGGATTTGACATTGACCTTAGCTCAAGACGAGCTGCCCCTTGCTCCCTCTGCACTGCCTACGCAGATCTGCGTCAGCTTGCTGGGACCAACATTTCTCTCACTCTGTTGATCAACTGCTGCTATGGAAACTTGATCTTCTGGCCTCCGGGCTCCCACTCCGGCTCTTGCGTCTTAATCTCAACTTCTCCTCAGCAAATATAGATCTCCCCTGAAGCTCTGTGCTGCCTCTCTGCCCTACATCAGCCTCTATGTGGAGTACGCTGTCTCTTTGTTATGCACTCATTGGAATGGAAAAACTTCCTTCCGACCTTACTATCCCTGCCCCTCTCTCACTGATTTGAAACTACTGAATCACCTCCGACAACTCACAACTACTACTCTCGAGTTCGATTTATGAGCAATATCGAATTCCTGGTGGCTCCAAGTGTGTTCTCCAACTCCCACCGAAGTTCTTCTTATAATCTCTCGTTGAGGCTTCAACGACCAAGATTAAAACATAATCGATGGCTAAGATTAACTAGAACTTGATCTATGTCTTCTTCTAGAAGATTTTACCATGACTTAATTAATACCCTTTAATTAATGAATACATTAAAAATGATTAATTATTTTAATTACACCATCTCAAGGTGGAACTTTCCCAAGCGATTTATGGCTATTGGAGAATGCATGTGTCTTAGTCTCTCTGCAAAATCTAGAGGCTAGAGCACATAAGATGCTACAAAAATCAACACTCCCTCTTAGCGAGGAATGTGCTCTAGTGCTACAACCCATTGAAGCATCACTCTGTCTCTGCACCATCTCCTGTTGTGCTGCTGATGTCTGGCTCTACTGCCCCGCAACTTTGATTGCTGCATCCGTGCTGCTACTAGCCCTGCAAAACTGTTACCAACACTGCAACCTTCTCCAACTGCAACTGCAACAACTGCAACAATTGCAACGGAAAATAATTCAGAATACTGAACCAACTATGGTTAGTATGATGCCTTTGTCACTCGAGTCCTGACTGCTGCTAGAATCTTCTCTGTCAATGAAGCCTCTGCAATGTTGCTAACTTTGCTCTGTGCCACCTACACTACTGCCAACTATGCTCAGTGTTGCTCAGTCTCAGACCGCTACTAGCTACTGCATCTGTCACTCTAGCACCTGGCTACACCAACTCCCATTGGTCCATCCTGCTATTGCTGTCTATGGGATCTTGTAGCAAGGTCTTGATCCAAGAGGTGGACTCCTCAAGGATCCTGCCCATCCTGTAGCTCTTTGGGGCTGCAACTCCAGATCACCCCACCTCACCCCTGGAGGCATCTCGACAATCATGGAAAACTCTTCCTCTAGTCTGGAGGATAGTCTGTCGATCTCAGTGGATGCAGCCTGCTGATCATGCTTCTCCTCCTTGTCCTTCTTTCTGAGAGGACATTGAGTGTTATAGTGATTAAGTTCACCACACTTCAAGCAATTGATCTTGGAAATGTCCTTCTTCCTCCTGCGTTGCTCTTGTTGCCCCTTTGATATGAGGGCCACATCTTCCTCTTCCTTTGCTTGCTTCTTCCTACTGCTGCTGCTAGCACCACTGATGGTTCTCTTCACCAGATCTCGCCTCATCTCCTCCTCCTGCAGATCAACCCAGATACCATCCCATTTTGGCAGTTTTTCTCTACCCATAATACTCTAGATGAAAACTTTCCATTCTTGTGAAACACTATTCAGAGCTAATTGCACCAACTTTGTAGGCTGGGGCGCTGACCCTATTGAAGCCAGCTAATCACAGACATTCTGAAGCCTAGTAAGGAAGGGGTCTATACGGTCCCCTTTCCGCATCTTTATGCATCTCAACTTCTCCTCAAGATACATCTTCATTGCTCGGAATATCCTTCATACAATGTAGCAAGTGCTTCCCACACTTGTCGGGTAGTATCTTTTCTAGCTATGTGAGATACCACATGATCTCGAACCCCATCAAGAATCAACCTCTTTGCTTTTGCCATCTCCTTCTTGTATTTCTTAAGTGGATTTGTATTTGCGGGTACAACTACCACACTATCGATAGTCTTGAGATCATGTTCATCTAGAAGGCAGGAAATTCTAGCCTTCTAGATTACATAGTTGGAGGCTCCATCCAACCATTCTTGATCTCTCAACCCTGCTGATGCCATCTCTCTAAAAATGTTGAATTCCTACTCTTCTCCTCTACGCAGCTGATGCCCAGCTATTCACACTCCCCTTTGGAGTGAGAAATTCTGCACACAACTACTGTTGCTCTGCTAGGAAAATTTGAAATTCTTGGCTAGAAGTCCCTTGAGGAAATAAATCCCTTAGTGTGTGCTCTTCCTTCCTCCTGACACTATTTGCACTAGTAAATTGCTGCAAAATCTGTGTCCCAACTGAAGATCTTCTCTGGAAGGAAACTGCTGCTACTCCCTCTCTGCCTTTAGTACTCTTCGATCTGGATTTTTTTTTTTCTTTGTTGACTCACTCAGAGAAGTAAAACTTCCATGAAAAATTGACCCTCCTGGCGAAGGAAATACGTAGCCCTTGAGGGCTTCGAACTACTGCCTATGCAGAAATTTGAATCTCCTTCCCTTCTTCGCTACTGAGCTCTCTGGCTTCTATCTGCGCACTAATACTATATGAAAATTCGGTGCTATTGAATCCTATTGCAACAACTGATAATATTTCTCCTATTTGTTAAATTATCTAAACAAATTATTTGCAGTTTTCTATGGAAAATATCGAAATACATACACTGCAGCCTTCACAAATAAAAATTGTTATGGAAGAAAAATAATTCTGAAGAATAGATGCACACACGCATACATATTTATTTTTGGACCAATGTACCCGGAAAAACCCAACTTGGGAAAACTGGTGCAACATCTGAGGGTTTTATTATTATGTAGTAGCAAATCTGAGTACAAATCTATGGATGCTCAAATCTAGCAGTCCATTCAGAGAAAATCGCTGACAAAAGTTTAGTGAGAAAAATCTCACTTCCATTGGTGATCCGACACTGACCTTAGCTCAAAATGAGCTGAACCTTGTTTCCTCAGCGCTGCCTCTGCATCAGCCTACACAGATCCGCGTCAGCCTGCTGGGACCAACATCTCTCTCACTATGCTGATCAGTGGCTGCTCTTAAAACTTGATCTTTTGGCCTTCAGGCTCCCACTTTGGCTCCCTCCTCTTATTCTCAACTTCTCCTAAGCAAATACAAATCTCCCTCTGAAGCGCTGCGCTGCCTCTTTGCACTGTGTCAATCTCTCTGTGGAGTACGCTGTCTATCTGCTATGTACTCAACAGACTAGAAAAAATTCCTTCCGGCCTTACTATTCTTGCCCCTCTCATTGCTTCGACACCACTGAATCACCTCTGGCAACTCACAACTGCTACTCTAGAGTCTGATTTCCTAGTAATATCGAATTTCTGGTGGCTCCAAGTGTGTTCTCATACCCCCATCGAAGTTTTTCTTATAATGTCTCGTTGAGGCTTCAACGACCAAGATTACAACATAATTGATGGCTAAGATTAACTAGAACTCGATCCATCTCTTCTTCTAGAAGATTTTACCATGACTTAATTAATACCCTTTCATTAATGACATTTCGTAAGTTTAGACTTAGGAATACATTAAAAATGATTAATTATTTTAATTAAACTATCTCTAAGTGGAATTTTGCCAAACGATTTATGGGTCTTGGAGAATGCATGTGTCTTAGCCTCTCTGCAAAATTTGGAGGCTAGAGCACATCTGATGCTACATAAATCAACACTCCCTTTTAGTGAGGAATGTGCTCTAGTGTTGCAACTTGCTGAAGCATCACTCTATTCTGCACCATCTCCTGTTGCATTGCTGATGTCTAGCTCTTATGCCCATAAACTACTACATAACTTTGATTGCTACATTCGTGCTGTTGCTGGCCCTGCTGAACTGCTGCCAACACTGCAACCTTCTCCTACTGCTACTGTTGCAACTGCAACAACTGCAACAACTACCACTGAAAAGCATTAAAAATACTGAACCAATTGTGGTCAGTGTGATGCATTTGTCACATGTTTCCTGACTACTGCTAGACTCTACTCTGTCATTGAAGCCTCTGCGCTGCTACTGACTCTGCTTTATGCCAACTGTACTGCTGCCAACTCTGCTCTGCGATGTGTAGAAGAAAGTGTAACTAGGTTTGGTCTTCATAATGACATGTAATTATGACTGATGTAAATAATATAATAAATAAAACAAAATATATTTATTGTATTCCTTGCATCATGGGTTTCATGAGCAATAAGTGTTATTCGTAGGTCAAAGACTTCTTGATGTCTTTAGGATTTGTCATAATGAATAAGTGTCATTGTAATATTTATAAAGTCATGTTATACTTGGAAGAAGCCCTCCAAATGACAAACACAATCCTCTTCATCACGTCATCCTAAAAATGAATTAAAAGAGAGTCATGTCAACTCAATAAAGAGACACAACGGTTCACACTGTCATGTCAGCTCAAATGTACAGGTAGAATACTATATATATGTGGCTAGGGTCACCATAGAAGGAGCTGAAAAACACAGAATCTCTCTAATTTCAGATGGGTGCAGGAATCTCATAATTTCAGACAGGTACAATGGCTTAGGAAATCTCAGATAAATGCATAATTTTAGTATTGCAGAGGGAGAAGAATCTCTGTGTTTTTCAGTCATATCTCGGCCTCCTCACAACATTGTCTCAGCATGCTAAGACATAGTCCCAGTCTAAGCATATGCGTAATGAAGATACATCAATACACTCTTGACATACCTCTGTCTCAACATACAATCTCAACATACTTGTGAAGAGTAGAGTCATGGAGTGGCACTCTTTGTCTCGGCCTACTCTCTAGATAACAATTACAATCTTGACATAATTATGATGAGAAGGATTCTAGTGATCCCACAATAATGCACTTTGTCTCATGAACACAATCATGACCTCGACATAGTGATCTCAGTCATAATGAAGAAGTAGTTTCAAGGTCATGATCCTAATGAAGATCTCAGTGGTGTAGAAATGATGCAACAATAATCTCAGTGCAACAAAGTGCATTTATGGTGCATGATCTCGGTGAATCTAAGAGTAGAAACAATGATCTAGTTGTTATGATGAAGACCTCGGTGAAGGTGAAACAAGGGTGTTGCAACAGTAATGAAGGTTCCAATGGCGCAGTAGTGATGGCCTCAGTGGTGCAGCAATGATGATGATCTCATTAGTGACAAAGAAGAGGATTGGTTTCTTGGTCTTTGAGGGGCTAAATAGGTCAAGGGTCATGGTCTTGGTATTCATCAATTGGAATCTCTATAAGAAGAATTTTGTGCGGGTTTTCCTCTCAAAGAGTGAGAGGTTTTGGCCCTGGCAGAAAGCCAACATTTTGTGTCCTTGTCTCTTTTGTTTTGATAGCTATTTGATGAACTAAGAAGACACTCTAATAATAACAAGTGAAGATTGTGCTAAGAAGAAAAATAAAAAACACTTCACAAATAGTTATTATGTCTAGAAGAATCTCATTAACCTACATTGCACTAGATTCTTCAACATGGTATTAGAGATAAGGCGCTGAAGTCAAAGGAAGGGAAACAAAAAGAGTCATACAAGGATCAATTTTCAAGAAGGGAATCAAAGCAAGTTGAAGGGTTTTATCAAGATTGAATGATCAAGTCTACAACAGTTAGTCTACAACAGCAAGGGTTTTTATCAGAGACAATCTACAACAAAAAGAGCTTGTGTCTCCACATCACCATCACCAAAAGACCACCAAGACTCTCATCAAGATGTCTACAAAGAAAGGTAACTCAAAGGAACTCAAAAATAAGATCACATCATCTTGAAAAAGGTTGAAATCGTAGAAGTTGTCTTGATCTACACTACAAAATAAGGAAAAGAATATTGAAAGCAATAAGGCGTGGTCATCTTCAAGAAGGGATCATCTCCTTGCCCTAGAAGAAGATCATCCGAAGAAGCAAAAAATCACCCTCATCAAAAGGAGCAACCTTTTCTATTGAGGAAATATTCTCTCATTCAAAAGGTCATCCAAGAAGAAGTACTAATACATCTTCTTCAACCATCATCAAAGCAATCAAGGTGAAGATTTCATCTTCACATGTCAAGTAAGTATCTTTTCATTCTATAATCAAATTTGGTTAAATGACTTCGTGTTTACAAGGAGATCTATAAATCTGTTGGGTCATCAATATTCCTTGCATAAAGAAGGAGGATAGACATAGTCCTATTGAAGTCATTGAACATATCAAAAGGTCTCCTCTGAATTCATGGAAAGGGATACTTATGAAAGATCCCCTCATATAGCAATATTGGAGACACCAAAGAGATGTATATGATAAACTCATTCTCTGAAGGTGCAATGAAGAAGGTCACATGAAATTTGATCTACATGAAAGTAAAGGGTATCAAAGGATGTAGGATATCTTCATAAGGTCCCATCTACAAGATCTAGGAAGGAAGATAACAATCATTGATTTATAATGCACTAATAATCAAGGTAACACATATCCATGGGATAAGAAAGTTACCTCATTTGACAACTTTGGTCTCTATGCTAAATAGAGAAAGATAGGTTGATGGAAAAAGTATTGAAGGATAAAAGAACTCAAACATGTGCAAAAAGGAAAGGCAAGTTTGGTCCTCAAGCAAGACAAAATAGTATAGCTAAGATTCAATGCTATGGAAAGATTATGGAAAGAAGCTCATATCACCGGAAAGATGGAGGAAGCTGAAGAAAAAGGGCCAAGGAAAGAGGGAGTAACAAGTATCTACTATGAGTAAGATGGTATCCCTCACAAATGGGTCCTATCATAAGCTCCTAAATCTTGTGTTATATATATGACCAAGATAATAAGATGCATCGTGGCATCATGAAAGCATTAGAAACAAGAACTTGTGATATCACCATGGGAATCATGGAGGAAAAAATCTATGGTAGTCAAACATGAAGGATATAGCTCTTGGAAAGATCATTGGACATTGAAGGAAGGGAATAAGTCATCCAAGACAAGGTTCATCATACATCAACTCAAAAATTAAACATAAGCTAGATGGGGATATACAAGATCCTCAAGATTCTCTGATGGAACCCTCATCGGAGGGTTCACTAATCTAGAGAGGAAGAAAGTGTTTCATAAAAAAATCCAACTTGTGGAATTCATGGATGATGTTATGGTGACATAAGAGAAGAAGCAGATCAAGGGCTTGAACACACTTCAATCAAGGAAGCTTCCGAAAGAAGCCTATATGACCTAAAGTAAAAAAAAGAGGTATGTATGCTTGTATTTAATATTATAATGTCATGTCGTATGGTTGCAAGTAACAAGGATCATTACTTCTATCTTGAGAAGCATTATCAAGAGAAAGAATCTCCTCCTCTGAAAGGATGCAGGAAGGCATAAGTGTTGGAAATATTGAGAGGGGTGGGGGGTGGGGGCGCTGAATCAATATTCCTTTCAAATTGTTACTTTTACCAATTAGATCACTTATATTTAGAACACAAAATGAACAATAAGAATAAATGTTTTTATTAATTTATTTAATAAATCAAGTAGAATATGTGTAGGAATCCAACCCTAGATGAAGTCACTGATCTTCAATCACCCATCCTCCAACCTATATTTTCCAAGCACCGACTTGGACTTCTAAAGCTCTAACCTTGTCAATTTTGAGGCACCGACCCTATATCTGGTTCATGCTTCGACCTAGTTGCTTGAGGACTCTAATCCTATAGAGCTCCTGTTAGTGTCAGTCTTTCCAGCCTTCCTCCAGTGATCAAATATGCTCTTACAAAGTGGTTTCAGAGTGTTAAGGTCAAATTTTGTCATTTCAAAAA
>APFE030447551.1:323681-337715 GCA_000404065.3 Pinus taeda
TTAGCTAAGGCCAATCAAAATAACAAGCTGTTGAGAAACATGAAGACTCACTATTGGGCAAGGATGCATGTATGCAAGGTCAGAATGAAAATGTTCCAAAGAAGGTGGTCCGAGGCTCTTAGGCAGAAGAAAAGGACCAATCCACTCCGTATCTTGGCGGAGGCATCCCTCAAAGATCATGGCACTCACTAGCATCAGCTACAGCACAAATCCCAAAAATTTCTGAGAATTTTGGGTAATTTTGGAATTTTTTGGAAATTTACAGGTTTTGGCTTCTCAAAGGGTCTTGCCCCCGGCGAGACCTTTTGTCATCGTAGCTCCGTTTGGAAAAAACTCAGAATTTTTGGATTTTTCATGAAAAGTTACACTTTCTCATCCATTAGTAAGAAATTTCATTGAGTTCTGGGCCTCCAAAAGGTCAAAATGCATGCAAAATTTGACTTTCTGCCCCTTTTTTGAGTTGCAGAAACCAGTTTTGGGAGAATTAAGTTTTGATAGGGAAAATGATCTCCAAATTCAAAAATTCTAGTTGGGTTGGAAATTAGACTCACAGACCTTTCCAACGAGCTATCCTGCACCCAATTCTGATAACGGGAAGGTCTCCAAACAGAGCTGCAAAAGTGTGAGACCCTTTGAGAAAAGGTGTGCGACCTTTTGAGGAAATGTTGCCAGATTTGACCAGTTCAGCCCAGAAAACGCAGTTTGGCTCCAGTTTGACTTTTTGGGGTGAAAGATGATTATATTTGATGTAATTATGGCAACTCTAAGACACTTTTACTCTTGTTTAACATTTCTAGAAGATTCATTCATGTAAAGGGTAAAAATTGAATGCATGAATTGATTTCCAAGTTTATAGAGGCAAGTTGTTTGACTGCCTATTTTGTAGTGCTTAGTTTAGAAGTGGTTGAAACGGCTCCTAGAAGGATGATCTCGACCCCTAGAGGCAAGGAAAGGTGTTAGCTTACCTATATTATGTATTTTCTTAGTCATTTTCAGGGGTTGGAAGGTTGGACTCTTGAGGGAGAAGCTATCATTGTATTATTTCACTGTATCTCTGCAATTTTTGGGCTAAGGAAGACCAGGGTTTTGCAGTCCTTTTTGGGATTCTTGTGGTTACATGTATTGATGGTGTGTTTCTCTATGTACCTGTAAGTGTGTTATGTGAAATCATTTCCTTTCTTTTCCTTCTGCACATTAAGCAAACGAAGTGTTAAAGTAAGAATTCATGACTGTCATGCTCTGCTTTTAAGTTTGTTTAATTTCAATATTTTCTACTGTTTAAGGAGAATTCAAAGTTATTGTTTGCTCTCCTTAACTCCTCACCTGTTATTCCTAATCATCCACCTCAATCAAAGGCATCAATACTGTCTCCTACCTCGCCCCAAAGAACCTCCTGCAGAAACTGTGTCCAATCCTCGCACCCGAAATTGCCATCTCCTCAATTTGCCACCAAAACCCTAAAAACCCCAAATCAACCCTTTTGATTAGTTTACTAGCCTAAAATCAGTGTTACCCTATTGGTCATCTCATCCATTGAAGATTTTACTGAGATTGACCGGAGAGAGCCTTCTCCTGCCCCGTAGGGCTATCTACGAGGCTAAATGGTTTGATGTTGCATTGAGGTTTGCCTTTTTCAGCCTGAGGTGAAATTTCAAGCACTAACAGCTCCAACCCTATCCACCAAGGATCCAACCTTGTCTTTTTGAGGCTCCAACCTCTTGGGATCCAACACTTGCTTTACTTCGTTAAGATATATTTGGTTATACTTCACAGATCCCAATGTCTTCTTCAACGAGCCATGTCAATCTTCAACTATCCCTTCATTTAGTCTCCACGTCACATCATCAATGACAACCTTGATCTTCACATGAAGGTGTCTCCGCTGTTCTTCATCGTACCCAAATAATTTCTCCAAGGTCACCCCTTGAGGGCTTAAACAAAGCATCATGTCTCCAAGGGTGCCTTCAAAATGTTAGCTCCAAGGTATGTCTTTACAAAGCTTTAAATGTTTCAAATGTTCTTCCAAACATTCTTCAAGGATGCTTCAAGGTCTTTAATATGCTGCCCCAAGACTTTCTTCAAGGGTTCCAAATACTTCACAACTTCAAAACTCCTTTCTCCAAAAATTCACTGCTCTTCACAAGTTTAAGCACTAATGCTTAAAACTGTTCCTCAATAAGTTTCTCTTCAAGATGATTATAGGATTGCTTCAAAATATGTCACTGGGCGGCTTCAACATATGTCATTGGGCTGCTTCAAAAGTATTCTTCAACAGGCCATAGATCCGAGGTATAAATGCTAACAAGTTTGAGCCTCTACAAGCCTCAAATCACAGGTCTGAAGTTTAATCAACAAGTATGAGTCTTCAATGCTAAGCCTTAGCCATCATGGCTCTGCAAGCTTCAGGTTCGGAAAATATCTCTTCACTGAATAGATCACCCTCAGGTCACAAGACTTGTACTTCAGTTACTACTATCAAGCCTTCAATACATCTGCAATTACATGCAAGCTTGTTCTTAATGAATCCACATTCAATATCTACAGGTATGCAATTTTTCAGTTTGGAAAAGGGTTTTCAATGTCTTCAATAGCTTGGAAAAGATTCCAGTCAACTCGTAGCATAAGATATGCTCATTTAACAATTTGAAAATGTTTTCCAATAGATCTTTCATTTTTATTTAACCCATACACAACAATGCAAACTTTGGAACTAGAATTGATACGATTAGCCGTCTTTTTGAGGTAGCAAAAACAATCAACTAACTTTGAAGAGTGTTGATGCAGAGAATATATATATATATAGCATAGTTTTTGACACTTTACATTTTTTTATGTACATTATTTTTTAGAATGTTAGTGATTTGCAGGTTGATTTTAAAAAGCGTTGATTTTGCATCAGGCCCTTTTTTTAAAAGACTTATTTTTTGACTTTAAATTTTTTAATGTATTGAATGTGAATAATTAATTTCTAAATTTAACAATTTTTGAAGTAGTCTTCTTCTTCATATTTTTTTAATTTTTCTTTTAATTTTTTTGTAGTGAGGTCTTTATTTTTTACATAGTTAAAGAAAAATGTCGATATTTTAAAGTTTTGATATTCAACATATTTATATATCGTTAATTATTTTTTCAATGTACATCTAATAATTGTCTCTAAAAAACATTAATTTTTAACAATTGACATAAAAATAAACATTTTGAACATAAATATAACAAAAAAAATTACACATTTTGATAATTTTTTACTAGAAATGACATGTCAAAATCACAATTTTTATGGGAAAAATTTAACAAAAAATGGTTAAATAATAGTTTGTTTGTTTGTTTTTTTTTTTAAATGTATTTCATGTCAAAAAATAATAATAATCACATTATTATTATTTTTTTTCCTTCTTCTTCTTCAAAAAATAACGATTCACATAAAAATTAAAGCGAAAATCACATAATACAAATATTGAACATATAACAACATTAACTGAATACTTATTCTTCTTATAAAATGTCAAAGTCAAAACATTACAAGTATAACTAATTAATAGTTACAAAAATGAGCTTGATTTCCAAGCATAACTTAAATTTAATCAATAATATCACGTAATTGAAACTCTTTATCTTCTGCAATTTTATCATTGTCTTCTTCCACAATATTTTCTGCTTCAGTTTGTTCATTTTCTTTTTTTGATAGATCTTTAATGTCTGCCAATTTTCCAATGTATGCCTTTCCAATCATTCCATCTAATGGTGGTTGAGGTTCCTTTACCTTTTTTGCCACACTTGATTCATTAAAATCCCCTTTCCTTAACCGAATTTCTTGTGTTGCATCTGGAAGAAGTTGAAGAACATTAATTCTTTGTTGAATAAATTTTTACTGTACTAGGTCTTTTTCAATAACAATGCAATTTTTTCTTTTTTGTAGGCAACATGTTAGTGTTGTACCTAAGTATCAAGCGCAAAATAAATAATGAAGTAAATTAGTATAATCACATATAAATTAAGAAATAATATATTGAAATTCACTTTTATATAATAAAACTTACCTGAACCTGAGAATAAATTCAGAACCCAATCTCTTTCATTTGAACATAAATCTATAAGATAGTTAATCAATGACTGTGGTTTTTGATAAATGTTAACTATCTCTCCTTTTGCTTCTTTATCTTCATATGTTAGTTTTTTTACAACAACATCATGAACCAATACTTGGCTATGACTCTTTCCATCTACTCGATTAAGAAGCATAGACTTATAGCTATCATCTTTTGTCCAAATTTCAACATGGATGAACTCATAATCACTTATAATTGGTTGATTTTCACGATTAATAAGATCTGAATTTTTCCTGTAACAGGAAATAGTAAAAGTTCAATTAACTTGTACATAAATGAATTTTTTAACATTAATCGAACATACAATTTCAATGTCTTACCATGTAAGCTGCATCCTTGAGTTTTCTTTCCCCTTGAAGTTTGTCAATAACAATTCCAATTGTGTGTCTAAATGAAATGTCACAAATCTCCATAATGGTGATGATGTGACTTTTACAAATCTCGCAGCCACTTTACTAAGCATTTGATAAGTATAACAGTCACTATCCTAGTCAATGTTTGGGATATTGAAACGATGGGGAATATCGGCAATAACTAGGGAATAATCCCTTTTAGGTATGAGTTTAGAAATGTCTTCACAATTACCTTTTATTATTTGATATTGAATAGTGTCAAGCCCAGTCCAAATTAAATGAGTAAGAGTTGGATCAAGTTCAACATTACTAAGATGCTACTTTCTCAGTCTTTTGATCTTAATTTTTTCAATAAAGCTTTTGAAGCTATCTAGTGCTCCATTTGAATCCATCTTCATCTTTAATAAAATAAACAAATATATGTATAGTTATAAAATAAAAATAGTATACAGATGAATAAAAATGAATGTATAAATAAACATACATTTTTAAATGCAAGATAAAAATATTTTAGTGTTGATGTAGAACTTGAATTTGGATAGTTGCATACAACATCATCCCAATTATCTTCATTCAACAATTTAACCATTTGTTCTTGTATTTTCATGTAAACTTTGTGACTGAATAGATAAAGTAAAAAAGTTAATATAATGATATGTATAACAAATACTACCAACAACAATACGTTATATTAAAATAAAAATTATAATCTAGAAATAAGTAAAAATAATTCAACAAACTTACTTTTGAAATTCCTTACACATTTCGTCCAATGATAATTCCCCTTACTTCACATGAGATAACATTGTTTTGACAACTTTTTCATCCTTCACTCCTTGTAATGATCTCCAAGGTGTGACAGTCATATCTTTTGGAAGCTGCTTCATTTCAAGACTCGATTTACAACTGCTACATATCAATGGTTTAGATTTTTTGACCTTTTGGTTTTTAATGCCAATGTTTTCCCACATGCTAAATTCTCATTAATAAATTCCCATATATTTCCAGTTCTAAATTCTAACTGGAAAATGTTATAAATACCTCTGAATATATCAAAAATTACTTTGCGGACTTTTGAATTGATTTTTTCCCCAATTTGATAGCTTGTTTCCATACAAAATTCCTTCCGAAATTCTACACTAACCTTTGTCTTATCCCCACCAAATTTTTCTTCAAATTCATTATGAATGAATCTAACCCTTTGGATAAAAGTCATAGACATCCTATACTCATTATCTGTATTATGATCCCACATCAATAAGTTTGCTTTTGTATCTGATAAACCAACATAAATGATACATTTCATTATTTCAAAACGAGGGCTATTGGGATATTCCTCCATCAATTGCCTTCAAGCTATTGGGTGTGGAGCTTGATTATCTTTTTTATTTAGAGGTATCGCCGCATTTGACCCCAGTTTGTAATGTGGTTGCAACGCCTCCTATAATATTTGTGCTACAAGGGGGGTCCACGGGGGGTGGTTGCGATCTTTGGGAGCTCCCCCTTGGCAGGGGATTGTGGGCAGCGCGCTCGAAGCTAAAAATAGATGTAAAATTGCTTTGTAAAATGTTGTAATTTCGTAGTTAATCTGGGCCGTTCATTAGGCGGAGATATGACGGTAGAAGTTATGTTTAATTTAGGTTTTTTTTCCCTAGAAGGCAACCCCTCGCTATATATGAGGGAATTGTATTCGGTCTATGTAGATCTATATTCTGAGTGAGAAAGAGAGAGGAGATTGTGTGAGAGCGAAGAGGGAATTAAAACGGATCTACTGTAAGTTGTATCTCTTCGGTTTGCTGGATAATATAAAAGAAAGGACTGACGATTTCTCGTGGATGTAGCCCAAATTGGGTGAACCACGTATATCTGTGTCTCTCTTGTTTTATGTGTTTATATTTATGCAATATATTTTATGTGTTCCGTTGCTCTGTAATATATAATTATTCTAACAATGGTATCAGAGTCGAATGTCTATTTCGCTGATAAACTCGGAGGAGAGAAGGGTTCTTGGTTCGAGTAAGAGCAATGGCGGAAAATGGTAGGTTTAGGGTCGAAAAATTTAATGGTCAAAATTACCAGCTATGGAATATGCGAATGGAAGATTATTTCTACCAGAAAGATCTATACCAACCATTGAGTGGAAAGATAAAGAAGCCGACAAGTATGACATACACAGAATGGGATATTCTTGACAGAAAGACACTTGGAACAATACAACTATGTCTAGCGGCTTCGGTAGCCTTTAATATTTCGAAGGAAACGAAAATGGAGGGTTTAATGTTGGCATTGACCAAACTATATGAAAAATCCTCAGCCTTAAATAAGGTATTTCTTATGAAGCATTTATTTAATATGAAGATGTCAGAAGGTGGATCTATTGCTGATCATTTAAATGAATTTAATACAGTTACCAGTCAGTTAAGTTCTGTAGGGGTAACTTTTGATGATGAAGTTAGGGCTCTGTTATTTCTGTGCTCATTGCCAGAAAGTTGGAATGGTTTAATTATGGCCATTAGTAACTTAGTCTTTGGATCTAGTACTTTAAAGTTTGATGATGTTGTTGGAGCAATCCTTAGTGAGGAAATGCGATGGAAAATCTCTTGTGAGACATCAGGTATTACTTTGAGTTGGAAAAGAAAATAAGAGAGTCAGATTTCTCAAAGAGTTTGATGATGTTGTTGGTGAAAACAGAAGAGAGTTAGATTCCTCAGAGTTGGGAAAGAAAAGAAGAGCGAAAAATTAGAGCTTGTGCATACAGATGTATGTGGACCTGCTCTAGTATCATCTCTCGATGGCTCTTGTTATTATGTTATTTTTATTGATGGTGCAACCAGAAAAACCTACATTTATTGTATTCAAAATAAATTTGATGTATTTGATACTTTCAATAAATGGAAAGCTTTGGTTGAAAATGAGACAAGAAAAAGGTTGAAGTGTCTCAGATCAGACAATGGAGGTGAATATTGCAACAAAGAGTTTGATAGGTACTGTTCAGAGAATGGAATTCACAGAGAGAAGATAGTTCCAAGAACACCACAAGAAAATGGAGTGTCAAAAAGGATGAACAGGACAATCATGGAGCGTGCAAAGTGCATGAGATTTCATGCAGGATTTCCTTTACAATTTTGGGCAGATGCTGTAGATACTGCTACTTATCTAATAAATAGAGGGCCTTCAAGTTCCTTGGATGATGGTATTCCAAATGAAGCATGGATAGGTAAAAAGGTAAACTACTCATTTTTAGAGACTTTTGGTTGTGAAACCTTTGTCCACATTAATAAAAAAAATAGAACAAAGCTTGAGGCAAAATCAAAGAAATGTAACTTTATTGGATATGGTGTTAATGATTTTGGTTATCACTTTTATGATTATGAAAAATACAAAATTATTAGAAGTAAAGATGTCATATCCAATGAAAATGTTTTGAGGATCAACTACAAGAAAAGAAATAGTAAAAAGAAAATAGAGAATACACAGCGCTTGATGAAATCAGAGAAAAAATGATGGTGCTTGAAAATCATAATGATCAACAACCACAACAACAACAACAACCACAACAACAACAAGTATCTCAAACACCCGAAAGTGGTGTTAGAAGATCTACCAGGATAAGTAGACCCCCTGAACGATACTCTCCTTCATTATATTATGTATTGTTGACTGATTCTGGTCAACCAAATTGTTATGAAGCAGTAGTGGAGGTAGAAACCAAGAAGAAGTGGGAGCAAGCCATGAAATAAGAGATGGAATCCTTAGCACATAACCAGACTTGGGACTTAGTCAGGTTTCTTGCAGGTAAAACAACATTGCAAAATAAATGGGTTTATAGGTTGAAGGAAGAATATGGAGGTAGAAAAATGTATAAAGCTAGACTTGTGGTGAAGGGGTTTGCACAGAAAAAGGGTATATATTTTGATGAGATATTTTCTCCTGTTGTTAAAATGACTTCAATGACAACTATTTTAAGTCTAGTAGTAGCTGAAGATTTGCATCTTGACCAGTTAGATGTAAATACAACCTTTCTCCATGGGGATTTGGAGGAAGAAATATATATGCAACAATCACAAGGATATGAGGTAAAAGGGAAGGATAAACTAGTGTGCAGGTTGAAGAAGATATTGTATTCCTTAAAACAGGCTCCAAGGCAGTGGTATCTAAAATTTGATAGGTTTATGTTTGAACAAGGTTATACTAGATGTCACTCTAATCATTATGTTTATCTCAAAAGGAAAAATGATGGCAACTATATTATATTTTTATTGTATGTAGATGACATGCTTGTTGCAGGTTCTAACATGCAGGAAATAAATGTGCTCAAAAGAAAATTTGCAAACTCATTTGCAATGAAGGATTTGGATGCTTCAAAACAAATCCTTGGTATGAGAATAACTAGAGATAGGAAGAATCGAAAATTAACGTTGTGTGAAAGTGAGTACATAGAAAATGTGTTGAAAAGATTTAAAATGCAGAATACAAAACCAATTAGTATACCTTTGGCTAGCCATTTCAAACTAAGTAAGGAGGTGTGTCCCAAGACTCAGGAAGAAATGGCTTATATGTCTAAAATCCCATATGCATCAGCAGTTGGAAGCTTAATGTATGCAATGGTCCTCACAAGGCCTGATATTGCGCATGCAGTGGGAGTTATAGGCAGGTACATGAACAATCCAAAAAAAGAACATTGGATGGTGGTGAAGTGGATTCTCAGGTATTTGACAGATACCACAAATCAAGCATTATGCTTTGGTGGTTCAAACATTTCTCTACATGGATATGTTGATGCATATATGGTGGGTGATAGAGATAACAAGAGGAGCACAACAGGGTATGTGTTTACTATAGGAGAAACAACTGTCAGTTGGGTTTCAAAATGAAACCTGCAAAGTGTTGTTCAGTCTCAACAACTGAAGCAGAGTATGTTGCTGCTACAGAGGCTAGTAAAGAAATGATTTGGTTATAAAGGTTTCTGGATGAATTGGGTAAGAAGCAGGAGTTAGGAAGGTTATACAGTGACAACCAGAGTGCCATACATATTGCAAATAAATCTCCATTTCATTCCAAGCCTAAACATATACAAATCAAGTACCATTTCATACGATCAGTGTTGGAAGATGTACAGTTGAAACTGGAAAAGATACACACTAGCTAGAATCCTACAGTTTTATTAACCAAAGTTGCAACCAGGGAGAAACTGAGATATTGCTCAGTTTCAATTGGTCTTCAAGTATGATGATGAAGATGAGAAATAGCCAGGTCCAAAGTGGAGTCATTGTCCAACAAATGAAGCAACAATGGAGTTGCTATAATCAGTCAAAGGTATCACCACATTGGACCCGAATTCGTAATGTGGCGGAAACACCGCCCGTAATATTTGCGTTGCATGGGGGGTCCAGGGTCTTGTTTTATGTGTCTTTTGTGTTTATATTTCTGCAATATATTTTATTTGTTCCATTGCTTTGTAATATATAATTTTTATAACATGAGCTTCTACAGAATGGTTCCCCCCAAGCACATAATAATTGTATTCAAAACATTTTGACTTATCAAATACAAGGAACAAAAAAAATCCATTCCTTAGAAAACAATTTATTTATTTTTACATTTATCCTTGGTCCCTTGGCAGCCCCCTTGCTAGGGGGCCTCTACGCCTTAGTGTCGTGTCACGTTTGGTGATGGGAAAAATGTAAAACAGACCCCTGGCAGGCTAGGGAGGCGATTCCTAAAATTGCCTCCGAAAGGCCAGGGGGTGATTCTGGGACTCATCCCCTGACCTGCTGGGGTTATTATCAGAGTCACCCCCATGGGCCGAGGGGGTGATTCCTAGAATCACCCCCGTGGGCTGAGGGGGCGATTCCAAAAATCACCCCCCTAGCCTGCCAGGGGTGATTCTGGGAATCAGCCCCTCGTAGGCCAGGGGCGATTCTGAGAATCGCCTCTCGGGAGGCCACTGGGGTGATTCCCAGAATTGACCTAGGGGGGCAATTCTAAAAAGAAAAAAGGGCCAGAAACATGCACATCGATCCCCATGACAAGTTGGATCTTAGGTTCAAACAAGGACAATTTTTTTTCCATTCCTTATAAAAAAAAAAATTATTTTTTCGTTTGTCCCTGGTCCCTTGGTAGACCCCCTGCTAGGGGTACACTGTGCCTTAGTGTCGTGTTGCACCCGGCAGTGGACTTGCCCACCCTGGGCAAAATGCCGATTCTCAAAATCGCCACCCTGGCCTACTCAGGGGATGATTTTGAGAATCACCTCTGATAGTCCAAGGGGACGATTATGGGAATCACCCTCCTGGGCCAATTCTCAGAATCAAACTTCTGGCCTGCCAGGGGGCTGATTCCTAGAATCACCCCTAGCTTGTCGGGGGCGATTCTTAGAATCTCCCCTTGGCCTACCAGGGGTGATTCTCAGAATCACCCTCCTCGTCCAATTTCCGGAATCACCCCTTTGCCTACAGGGGGAAATTCTCAGAATCACCCCGCTGGTCTGATTCTCAGAATCGCCCCACTGGGCTGATTCCCAGGATTGTCCCCTTTGGCCAACTCTTTGGAATCGTCCCCCTGGGCAGATTCCTAGAATCACCCACAACATGCCAGGGGAATGATTCTGAGAATCGCCCTCAGTAGGCCAAGGGGTTTGATTCCCATAATTGTCCCCCTACCCTACTGATGACAATTCTTGGAATCGACCGAGGGAATCGCCCCTGACAGGCCAGGGGGTGATTTGTGCTTGTGGGTGGGTGCACCTGACAATGGGCATTCTTACTCACGGCACGGCGACGTGCTGCACGTTGTCTTGCCACAGATGAGCATGCCTAAGGATGGGCTCGCCCGCCCAACACGTTGCTATGCCGAGGGTAGGCACACCCACAGCCGGGTGCCCCCACATCCGGGCATGTCCACCCACAGACACAAGCCTGTGTGTGGCCGCATCTACCGGTGGAATGGCAACATGTTGCACACTGTCATGCTGTGGGCAGACACCACACAGCTTAGCGCGCCCGCCCACAAGCACGACCTGTGGGTGGGCCCACACGGATGTGAGCCTACCCGCTCCAGGAAAAACATAAAACAACTCCCTGGCCTGCTCGGGAGCCGATTCCCAGAATCGACCCTCGTTAGGCTACAAGGACGATTCTTAAGCTAGGGGGTCGATTCCCAGAATCGCCCCCGACAAGCTAGGGGACTATTTTGGGTATCGTCCCTTGACCTACCAGGAACAGGGGGGTGATTCCAAGAATCGCCCTCCTAAGGTAATTCCCAGAATCACCCTCCTAGGGAAATTCCCAGAATCACCCAAGCTAGGTGGTCAATTATGAGAATCAGCCCCATGGCCTGCAGGGGGCCAATTCTAGGAATCGCCCCTCATGGAGGCCAGGGGGTCGTTTTTTGTTTTACCCTAGACGGGCAAGCCCACGGCATGGTAGCGCAGAACACGCCACCATGTAGCGGGCGTGCAGGCACACAGTCGGACGTACCCGTGACACGACAACATGCAGCACATCGAGGTGTCCTAGGCAGTCACACCCATGGGTGAGCGCACTAGTCGTGGGCATGCCTGCCTTGGGAAAAACAAAAAATGGCCCCCCTGGCAAGTTAGGGGGCTAATTCTCAGAATTGTCCCCTTGGATTGGTCGAAGGCTGATTCCCATAATCGAACCTCGGTAGGCCAGGGGGTGATTCTTATAATCGCCACTGAGAATCAGCCCCCTCGCCTGCCATGGGGCTGACTCCTAGAATCACCTCCTCAAGGCCAGGCTGACAGGTAAGTGGGGAAATTCTAGGAATCACCCCCTTGGCAGATTCTGGGAATCAACCTAAGGGGGCAATTATGATAATCGCCTCCGGCAAGCTAGGGGGCGATTATAAGAGTTTTCCCCAGTAGGCTAGGGGTACAATTCCTAGGTCCTTGGTAGGCCAGGGGGTGATTCCCAAAATCGCCCCCTGGCCTGTAGGGGGCGATTCTGGGAATTGGCCTAGGGAGCGATTTTGGGAATCACCACCTTGGCCTACCAAGGGCGATTATGGGAATTGTACCCCTCGCTTACTAGGGGCGATTATCGGAATTTCCCCCTTGGGTTGATTCCCAGAATCACCCCTGGTAGGCTAGGGGGCCGATTATGGGAATAGGATCCCTGGTAGGATAGGGGGACAATTCAGAGAATCTTCCCAGGTGATTCCTAGAATTTCCCAATTGGCCTGCCGACCTATCCTGGAGGGGGCAATTTTGGGAATCGACCCCCTGGCAAGCCAGGCCGGCAGGCTAGTGGGGAAATTCTAGGAATCACCCCCTAGGTTGCCAGGGGCCGATTATGGGAATCGACCTTTGAGCAAGCCAAGGGGACAATTATGAGAGTTGGCCCCCTAGCTTGCTAGGGGGGCGATTTTACATTTTTCCCAGGGCGGGCATGCCCACGGTTGGGCGCGCTCACCAGTGGGTGTGCCCACTTGCGACACGTCGACGTGCTGCATGCTACCATGTCACGGGTACGTTCGACTGTGGGCATGCGCGCCCGCTGCATGGTGACGTGCTGCACGCTTCCATGTCGTGGGCCTGTCTGCCTAGGGAAAAATGAAAAACAACCCCTTGGCCTACACGAGGGCCAATTCCCAGAATTGGCCCCCTATAGGCCAGGGGGTCGATTCTTAGAAATGACCGCTTGCCCTATCCCAAAATCGCCCTAGGTAGACTAGAGGGAAATTCTGAGAATCGCCTCACGCAGGGCAAGGGGGTGATTTTGAGAATCACCCCCCACCCCCTTGGGACGATTCTCAAAATCATCCCCTTGATCTGTTAGGGGGCCGATTTCCAAGATCACCCCCTCGGTTAATTCACAGAATTGGCCGCAGCAGGCGAGGGGGCCGATTTTGAGAATCAACCCAGGGGGGCGATTCCCTGAATCCCCCCTTGGCCTGCCAGGGGGCATTATGGGAACTGGCCCTCTGGCTTGCTAGGGGGCCAATTCTGATAATCGACCCAGGTGAGAATCACCCTCTGCAAGCTAGGGGGTTGATTCTTGGAATCGGACTCTGGGCAAGCCACGGGGTTGATTCTGAGAATCGACCCCCTAGCTTACCAAGGGGCTGTTTTGTGTTTTTCTCAGGGTTGGCACACTCGTTCATGGGTGTGCCCACCTGTGGCACGACGATGTGTTGCACGCTGCCGTGACGCGCGGGTGCGTAGGCGTAGGTGTGCCCACTTGTGGCATGACGACATGCTGCATGCTGTGGGCGACCGTGCCTGATCGTGGGCCTACCCACCCGCATCACAGCGACACGCTGCATGCTGTTGTGATGCGGGTGGGCACACCCTCCCACAAGAACTGCTGTCATGCCCCTATCTTGGCAGTAGTCTTTCCACCGCTCATAGGCAGGTGCAACACCACCACCCAATTTCTTTTCAACAATACTTTCAAGTGTGGACTAGGCCTAACATTCCATACTTAGTTTATTTTTCACTTTCTAAGCGTTTGAAATTCATAACACAATGGAAACATTCACTTAATCTTCTTTCATCATCATTATCATTTATAACATGTGCACAACGAATACAATCTTTAATGGGAGGGGAAACC
>APFE030447555.1:0-24349 GCA_000404065.3 Pinus taeda
GTCGCGTACAGGGAATAAAACACTGTTTTTTAGATATATGACCAGGTCTGGAAGGAGGGGTTGCCCTAGGCCATGGCTGAAGCATCACAAACCATACTGGTGAGATTTGGAGCTATAACATTAAGGAGTATGTGCTGGAGAATTGAGGCTTTTTTGCATAGAACAGGGTACTAAATAAACTGTGTTTTCAATCCATGTGAAGAAAAATTCTTGTGCGGTAAAACAAATGTGTGGAAGGCTTTCTGCGAGGTTTGTTAAAATAATAAATATACAAGTCTCTTTTTTTATTTATTATTTAGGAATATTTTTCGCAATTATGGAAGTATTCGTGCGAAAGGAACTGTGTGAAGGTGGTTGTGCGAAGCTAGCTGTTCGGAGGTAGCATGTGTGGAGTTTCAAATATCAATGAATGACTCGAAGGGAGTTATTGAGTGTGTAAGTAGTTGTACGGATGGTGTTGTGCATTGTAGGTTGTGCGTGTCTGGATGTTATGCGAAAGTTTGATGCAAATTTTATTAAAATAATAAATATACAAATACCATTTTTAATTCTTATTTAGGGATGTATTTCACAATGTATGATCATTAATTAATATTAGTTTCAAATGTCAATGAATGAGGGCATTATTGAGTGAAAAAGTAGTTGTGAAGAGGTGGTTGTTCATGTACGGAGGTTATGCAGAGAATAAATGCATGTGCAGAATTTATGCGGAATGAGGGAAGTGTAGAGGGATATTTTATTTGTAATGTGTTTTGATATTAGTAGATTGTGCACAAGGGCAGTGCTTATTTTTATTATTAATAGATTCTATGGAGTGCGGAAGTGTATACAATGAAAGATTGAGAGCTTTTTCTACACAATTGACCGTGTTAGGAGAGAGCATGTGTAAATAAAAAATGCTTTAACCAACATTTATTTTATAATGAATGCTTCCTGCCCATAATATTTGGGACCCACATTTATTAATATCAATTTCAAATGTCAATGACTAATGGAAGGGCGTTGTTGAGTCTCGAAGTAGTTTTGCAAATGAAGCTATGCAAAGGTGGTTGTGTGTGAGAGATTTTTGTGCACAAATGGATTTTCTCTGCAGTTCCGTACATATGCATTTGTGTTAGGTTTAAATTATATGAAAACCATGTTTCTAGATTTCATGTTTTGGTTCTTATGTGGTTTTCTAAATACCTGAGCAAGTGTAGAGTTAGTGAATTGAATGTTAAGATGACTTGTATTTACCTGTAGCCCTATTTTATATTAATTATATGAAAAACATCGAGAATATGAAAAAGCTAGATGGAAACTTGATCTTTGTAGCGTGTTTCAGACGCAAAATAGTGGCAGGTGGTGATTTCTAGTGAAATGAGACTACAAACATTTCAAATAGCTAGTATAGTGAGGGAAATACAATATCTGTAGTGATAGAAAAAACAACAGATCGTGTAGCATTTTCCCTTTGCAAATTGCATATAAGAGCTCAG
The DNA here is from genome assembly GCA_000404065.3 of Pinus taeda. NCBI lineage: Eukaryota > Viridiplantae > Streptophyta > Pinopsida > Pinales > Pinaceae > Pinus > Pinus taeda. Next base: position 1,479 of record APFE030447555.1, read on the forward strand.
AGTATTATCCAAGCTTTTGTTGCTTTTCAAAAACTATTATCTTCGAAGATGAGCTTACATATTCAATAGTGTCCCAATGGAATTTTTGTTACATTGTGGACGATAGCAGTAGTGTAGAAATACATAAGTTGTACAGTATTGCAAGCTTCTAAACCGATTCACCTTTGTCGATTTCTTGTTTACATTTGGTAGATTCTTAGCTTATTATCTTAATTGATGTTAGTTTGAACTTGTTTTGTACGGTAAATGTATGTTTCTTATGACACGTATAATTCTGTTATTAAATCAGTATATTGTGCTTAGCTTTGGTTTTCTCTACGATACTGCAAGCTTTTAAACTAACTCACCTTTATCGGTTTCATGTTCACATTTGGCAGTTTCTTAATTTATTATCATGGTTACAATTAGTTTGAACTTGTTTTGTAGGGTACATCGAATCAATATGATATTATATCAGTGGATTGTGATTAGCTTTGGTGTATTCGATTGCTAAATATTCAGTGTGTATTAGTTTTGAAGCTATTAATAGTATATGCAATTGTGTTATGTTGAAAGTATATGTCATATTGCTAGTTTTCATTCCTTGACTTGTGTAGTTTATTCGAAGTCATTGGTTTTTTATTTATTTTTAATCATTCTGATGTATGTTCTCTTATTAAGAGAAAACACTTAACTTGTCGTGTATGTTGATACACACAAGGTATGAACGTTTCCCCTTTTTTTTTCCACACATATGTTTTATCACAAAGCAATACTTGTTGAGATGCATTAAAAGGAGACTTAAACTAATATTACATAATAGTAAAAAATATTAAATCAAGAAAATATTCGTTATTTCTAGTTTACAAATTGCTTTTTACAGTGGTTCTTGTTATATTGTGAATTAAAGTTTATGCTTTCGGTAATTAAATTATTTTCACGTCTGCAAAAATTACATAGTTTAAATTAAATTTATTTTGTGACTGCTTGTGGAATTTTGCAAGAAATGAGTGTGTCAATTCATTCATAGATCAAATTTGGTTTGGTTTTACAAAGTAGTGGGGAACCAAAAGTTAAGTCGATTCACCATAGAACGTAAATTTACTATTTGTGTCTATATTGATAGTTTTTTGAGTCTCTTAATTTGATTGAAAATAACTTGAAGTTACAACTATTAACTTTTAGTAACAAAATTACTTTTGCATCACCAAAAATCACATAGTTTAAAATTATTTTTTCTGTTTAGAATAAGGTTTTCATTGCATCGTATCAACGTGTCAAATTTGTTGAGAAATAGTTATGTCGTGTTAGTTTTAAAGAAAATTTGGTTCAATTTTATAAATTATTGGGGCCAGCTGTCAAGTCAATTCATTGTACAAATTAGTTGAATACATGTTGACATATTATTTATTTGTGAATGTCCTTGTTCACTTTACTATTTGTAGCTATTATTGATGATGTTTTATATGAAGGCCACAATTTCGTCCAGACAGTGAAATTCTCGACAGAATCCGGTGAAAATAATTTGAAAAAATACAATCATGATAGTGTTTGAATCATTTTTTTACCATGGAAATGGATTCAACACCATCAAGAATCTTCAAGACACCAAATATCTTAAACCTTAAGAGTTGTAAGTAGGATTTTAAAAAAAAAATGCCAGATTAAAAAAAAATGGTTTGCAATCAATTTTGGTTGTATCAGCAAATTTGCCAATGGTGTTTTTGATGATATTGAATCTATTTCCAATATTACAAAAACTAATTCAAACACTTGAGCTGCCAATTTTTTATTAAAAAATACTAAAAAAATCGTATTGTGGTGATTTTTATCCGTGTGGGTGAATTTATAGGTTCGGTAGACAACGTCTGTTATTGTATATTATAATTTTTTATTTCTTATGACACATATATCAATGATCTTGAAGTGGAAGCAAATTGCAATGTAAATGCACAAGATGCTTTTGGAATTTCGATTTTTTTTTCCTATTATATTCATATATGTTGTCTTTTATATCTTTAATTGTTATTTATTCAAAGTGTCATGTGTAAAAAATTTCACACAAGTAATAGTAACAACTAGTGTTTGTGAAGAAAACGGAGATTTGTAAAGTGAAACGAGATTTGAATGTGTTATTCATTGAAAAAGTATTTTTTTTGCTGCAAATGAAAAATGTGTAGCGGGTCGGGGAAAGAGGCTATTTGCAGTGATACGGTTAACTCACTTGCTAAGATCAATGATAGCTTTGAATAGTTCAGATTTTATGAGAGATATGTGAATATGTCAACGGAAGAGAAAACAAGTAACAAGATTGGAGTATTGGATTAGCGAATGCTAGGCGTGTTCCAGAGACCATTGATTTTAGAGAAATTGTTTATCTTTGAACAACTAATTTTGGTTTCAAAAAGGGGGAAATTAATCTAGGAGCGATAAAGGTTTCTCTAAATCCCAATGCATTTAGATTGTTATTCAAGTTACTAGAATTGAACAAGTGTTTAGAGTTGTCCATTGCAGATAGTTTTGTGGAGCTAGAAGCACGCGTAATTGACATTGCGTGGGAATTCATTTATGTAACATCTGAGGTTACTTTTGATCTTTCCCTTTTAGATATTTCTTTGTTTAGGAAATCATTTAGGGATTTATGTTGGCTCTTTTCCCATGTAGTAGGGATAGAAAGTACCCCACATGTTTCAAAATGCATTTTCTATGTGTTTTATGAGGCATACAAAAATAATTGTATGTTTCATTGGGCTTATGTCATTTAAAATTAATTAGTTGTTCAATTACATGGATTACCGAAGAAAAATGGATTCTTTATGATGGAATATATGATAACACTTCTCATGTCAAGGCATGTGTTTGAGGGTTTACCCTGTAATCCTATATTCAAGTTTCGCGAGGAATTATTGTAGTTATGGTATCATATATTGTGGAAGCATGAAGCCTCTTTAAAGTTTTGTTTAATTTAGGATGTGTTTGTGACAAAAGTGTATTGCATGGTAACTATATAGGAACCTTCTTGAATATCTGCAGAGACTAAAAATTTCCTATTTGGAAAAGGGAAATATTAGGAAAGAGAAAGCAATATGGCTATACGAATTTATGGTTTTGAAGATGGGTCATTTCTTTTGCCAATTTTTGTTGAAGATAACTATTTTCTTATCGAATATTGTAGGAAATATCATTGTTGGATATCTATATTTGAACAAAGAAAGAAAAGACAATTTATTTCTTTTTCGCTTACTGTTGGAAAAGTGACTATGAAGAATATGGCTCATGCTATCATTTTTGCAAAGTATTTGAATGCTATTTCAAATTAAGTGAATATGGAGCTATTAAAGGCTTTAATAGAGGAAAATTTTTCAAGGAACAAATTGAGTCTATGAGGTACGGGAACTTGTTTACGAGAGGAAGAGAGAAGAGCAAGGAAAGTCCCAGTGTATCAACAAAACATCAAAAGATGCTAGTAGATGATGAACATATTGTTGAAAAAGAGATCATCAGGATAGGAGAAATATTTAAGAAAAGAGGCGCAAACCCTATGGGGAAATCTCAAACTTGCACATGTAGCACTAGTGGGACTTCATATTCAAGCAAAAGACGGAAAATAACTACTAGAAGTGAAACTTGTTTTCGATAGGCTATTAAGTAGAAGGGATGATGAAGAGCCTCCTTGTAGAGTAACTCCAGAAAGAGAACAAACAATTGAATCATTTTGATCCAAGAGTGCGCCTAAAATGGAGAGCATTGATGAAGTGGTGGACATGGAAGTTGATATTGTTGTACAACCTAATTAGGTTAGTACTTGTTTGCAACAAAATTAGAAAATAAGTGAGGAACTTTTTGAAGAGGACATTACTTTTGATGACAATTTTGTCACATTGCAAGATGAAAATTATGATAGGGGAGGTAAGAGATTGAAGATTGAAATGATATAGCTTTCCAATGAAAAGGTTGTTGATTGGGCATAATTAAATGTTGATCTGTCTTCGGTTGGAATGCCAGGGCTGATGAAATTGCATCAAGTTGGTGGTGAAGTGCTTGTGAATTCTATTGGTCGATGACAAATATAAAATATGAAGCTGAAGGTAAAAATAAAAGAGCTAGAAGATAGCCTGAGCCCAAGTCCCTTGCTAAAGACTACACTGGTGATGCGCAAACCACCATTGGAAATTTCTAGTCTTAGCAGATCTAATATATTTGAGAAACCTAGTAATATTCTAAGTGCAATGAAATCATATATCATTAGTAATATATTTGAAAGATTACAGATTATTAAATCAACATGGCAAGTTGTTTTTGAACTACAACATTTAAAGAAGAGAACTAGATCTTCTGTAAAATTGGTCAAAAGTGAGTTGGAGGGAGACAAGTAATTCATAGATAATGACCTATTAAATTTTAGTCAGAAGATTGATTCATTGTTTGAATTAGGAAAAGATAAAGAGGGGTTGTTCGATGTTGATCGGAGGAGGTAGATCAAGGATGAATGGTCTTGGAGAATCAAAACATTGGAGAACATTATTTCTAAACGTGGAGACATAGAAAATCCAAGAGCAGATGTGTATCTCAAGGTGGTAGCGATTGTTTAGGATTTAAATGGTCTATGTATTACATATGAATCTATATTAATTTCGAAAGAGAAAGCTAATGGATGATTTGGAGAGGCTGAAACAATCACAACAAACATAGTTTGATGATATAATTGATTTTAGTGCTGACGAAATTAGAATATGGTTAATTACTTTCGTTAGTGTCAACAAAGAGTACTTTGGCTCAGTTTTTTAATTGTAAGAAGAAACAAAATAAATTTGGGAGGATATATTCAACTAATGTGTTAAGCATGACATTATTGTTGCTCTGATGGAAGAATCAATTGAAGCTAAAGTGAGTGAATTTGTTTCAGGAAGCTTGATTGTGTGAGATAGCTTTGGGGTGAATAATATCAGACTCTGCTTTTGCATATTGTAAGTGTTTTAGAACATTGAAACATTTTTTGTTGTTGTCAAATAATTTTAATATTTAAATCTTATGTGTGCAGTAAGATGGAATAGTCTAATACCTGAATGCAATTCCTTGTTACCTATTGCAGATGACTTTTGGAGATTACAGTTGATGATATTGCAATTGCAATTCTCATTGGGACAAATGCATTTAGCTTTATGATTGAAGTATTAACATTTCCATAAATTCTTTATGCCACATAAGCTATTTTTCTGGACCATGGCTCTGTAATCATAACTTATTTGAATTTTGATTACTATCTTTTCTATCTCTTAGTATGTTTACTAATTATGTAAACAATTTTGAGACATCTTTTGACATAGGATGTTGTATGGACTAGGTTCTCGAATATTTTACATAAAATAATAATTGAACACTTGTTTTCCAGTATTTGATTTTATATTTCATATATTAGCTAATGCTCTACAATGAATAATAATTAATATGGATTTCTGTTTATTTTTTTCTAATACTGAAACCTTTTACCAGTTATATCAATAATACTTAGATAATGTTTTACATGTGAACTTGTATCTATTTCATTTGTTGTGACTAGACTTTGAATCTTAATATAATTACACTTGTTGTAACTATGTTGATAACTTTTGAAGGCTACTCAGCCATAAAACATGACTATTCTGTTTCAACTGTCTTTATTTATGAATGCATGTACAAAAGTGAGAATTGCACACATCACAGTTTCATTGTACGAAGTTTTCATTTTATCAAGATTAGGATGAGAGTTTTCATTATGAAGAAGAAGTTGCCTAGAGTAAAAGCTTTTCACAACAAAATATGATGCTAATAATAAATAATAATAATAATACATTGAAGTATGTGATTTGTTTTTTCGAATCATTGTGAAAAAGCTCCATATTTCATTTTGCAGTAGTCAATTGAAAACCAGTCTTCGTAAGTAATTTGGTTATAGACATATACATCTTGTTTACTTAAAGAAAATAAGTCTTTAAATAAGTCCTCCTAAATATAGAAACTTGTTTTATTGTGGAGAGGTTTTTCTTGTGTGAAACACATATTAAAGCTTATATTGTAAATCATAAAAGTTACAGTAGTCAATTGTAAATGAGTATTTGTAAAGCATTACTAACTATGAAAGTACTTATGTGAAATTGGTTGTGCATGTGTGAAGGTTATTTGAGGAACAAATGCATATGCAAAATTAAGTATTTATAGAACTCATGCTATATATAGAAACCTATTTCAATGTGTGGGTATTTTATTGCATCAAGCCCATAATAAATCTTACATTGTATGCACAAATCTATTTCTGGACAATGAAAGATTTTATTAAGCAACAATCAACCTAAAAATTATAAAACTAAATTAAATAACATTATTTAACAATAAATTTTATCAATTGTAAAAAAATTAGTAATAATGTTGCGGCTGAAGTTTTACTGGTGATTGTAATCAATGCGGGAGGCATACACTGCATATGGAAAAGATGCGGAATTATAAAATCGTGTTATGTAGAAGAAGAAGAAGAGGAAGAAGAAGAAGAAGAAATCCTTTCATTGTGTAGTGTGGTTTCCTCATTTTCCTACACGACATAATGGCATTAACAGTTCATTACGCTTTTGGCAAATGGACGGATCAACACATAATCGAGAATGAAATGTTATTACCTCTAAACTAACATCGATATAGTAGTGGATGTGATTGTTGAGAGCTTGTAAGTTAGCTATCATTATTAGAAAGGATTCACATTTAATTTGTTTCATACATGGAGTAACTGCGTTCTAAATTTCGAGATTTGTTTTTAAACTATTTTTTCTATTTAATTAGAAAGTTTTGTCCAACAAATTTCACACGCAGAATACTAATAGGTAGTGGAAACAAAAAAAGACAGAAAATTTAGCACTCTCCACAATTACTCTAATACTAAAAATTCCGTAATTTGAAACTGTAATCTGATTTTCCAAAAAAATATGGCTGATTTTCTAAAAATATTCTCAGAATCTCCGCTATTGTCTGGCCAGAATTATGGTGCATTTGGATTATTTGAATTATTTCTACTATTTCTCGTAAATGTCGATTTTTCTATAGTGAATTGATATATATTAGAAGTGTCTTGTAGAAGGGATTTCACAGGAAGAGTAGTAACAAGTGGTGGTTGTTTAGGATATCGACAAGCTATACCTAAATCAAATTAAAAACATTGTTGGTTATTAGAATATGTTAAAATTATAGAGCATAAATGGATTCGAGGGGAAGGAAAGCGATTATTTGCATTGATACTATTAACTCACTTGCACTCATCGCTCAAAGATTTCAGTGGTTGGTTGTGTATCACTTATATATGAATTTGTCTGTGTAAGAGAGGACTAGTGATAAGATTTGTTCTATTAGATTAACGAATGCTACATGTGTTCCATCAGTGTTTAATTTTAGAGAGATCTTTTACTTATGCATAGAGAAATTTGATTTAACAACAAGAAAAATTAGCCTACCAACCAAATATACGAGTATTTATTTGACTTCAAAGACATTCAAGAAAATACTGAAGCTACTGATTCCGAATATGTGCTTAGATTTGTTGAAAGAAAATAGTTTTTTAGAATCACAGGCAAATGGCTTGAAAATCATACATGAGTTTGTTTCACCAACTTTTGAGGTTCCTTGTGACCTTTCGTCTCTATATATTCCTTTTTTTAGAGAACTAGTTAAATATTTTTGTTTGTTGTCCGTGCGTTTGATAGGCCAAGCAATTACAACTAGTGTGCCAACATCCATCCTCTATGTGCTCCATTATTCGTATAAACAAATTTGTATTCGACTGGGTTGATCTTATTTCAAATGAACCATGTTTTCAATTAGTACATTCGTTCAAGAGTGGTAGGTTCTTCATGATGTCATATCTAACAAAAGCCCACGTGTTCCAATCCCCATTGTCTCTAGAAACTACACAGTTTATCCTCCGAAGGCCCCATTCCGCGTCCTCCACTCCTTGCTTGAACTGCACAATTTTTTCCCTCAGTGGGCATTGCGCAAATTTTTCCCTCAGTGGGCACTACGCAATTTTTTCCTTCAGTGGGAAATGTACAAGTTCTTTCATCTATAGGGATTGCATATAAATTTCCCTTAGTATGGCTTGAGCTGCACACTACACAATCTCACACTGCATAGTCTCATTGATCAAGCTTGACCCTTGGTTGCTTAAACTGTGCAATGTCACACTCACTGGTCTTCTCTCCTAACTTATCACCCAGTCCTAGCCTAGTTGATGAATCCAAATGCTCTATCTTAGGATAGGGATTTTCATATTGATGTTGTCTCATCATGAGTGAGTTGTGGATGCAGGTATTCTCTTGCACCATGATGGTATGATGAAGGGGAGCATGCAGAAAGACATCTTTGCAGCTGAAACATGTAATCTCATTGATCAAAGCAAGGTAAAGGGACAAAAGTTTGAAACTACCATCCAAGACTAGAAATCATTGAAGACTCTGCATCACCAAGTCATGCAGAGGAGAAGAGAAAGCATATCTAAGAAGACATCCAACACTTAGCAACAACAGTGACTTGACATTGCCACATCACCAAGCAGTCCACGTCAGCAGTTTCATGTCATGTCATGTCATGAGTGGTCATATGCTACATGACTATTGTGGACCATGTATATTATATTCAAATGTATCGTAAAGTGTAATTCCAAAGGACACATGTAAATATGGAGAGTCGTGTAATTTGAAGAGTCATAAGAAGTTGAATAGTCATGAGGGTGGTCAAAGAGTCACAAAGGGGAAGCATCACCCCTTGGTTATATATACCCCCTCATTGTATGAGAAAAGTACATTTTCACCCTGGATCCTCTAGCAAGGCATTAGAGAAATCATCTATTTCTTTTAGGAGCAAGAAGTGGCTCCAATGTCTCACTATTGGGGCTAGTGATGTACATTGTAAACATGTGTCTTGGAACTTTTTATTAATAACAGAAGGCTATTAAGGCCAACACATTCTTCATGCATGGACTATGAAATTTTGTATGACTAGTCTGTGGACATTTGTATTTCATATTTTCTTTCACATATACTGAGATAGTTTAACTATTTCGGTTATTTTAGTGCTTATCTTATTGAGAATCCTTGTGGACTATTCCGCAAGACAATAGACAAATATTTCCTTGTTTGTTGGTTGTAACGACGTCGCACATGCTATGGACTATTCCACTAGATGTTAGATGGATCCTTTCGGTTCATGTGTGTCTCCTCCTGGGTGGTCCTATTACCTCTCACTTAGAGGCTAACTTTTCTTCCCCCTTTGCAGTAGAAGAACCTTCACACAATCGCAACTCCACACTCACCAAGCACACCTCCCTTTCTTTTCAAAGGCACTATTCAGTCCATCTCCCATGCTAATTATTAGAGCCAAGGCATATCTTTGAGATATATGGAGACTAGACCAACATTTTGGATGGGGCTCCTACACCAAATGGTGTGAAGTGTGAGATCCGGACAAGGGGACCCAGATCTTCCCATGGGGAGTGTGAAAAACAAGAAGATTTGAAGTATGGTGTGATGTTGAGTGTAGATATGACTAAGTGTTAATGCATGTATGTGAAACAAGTGCATGAATTAATTAAGGTGAAAGAAAATGAAGCATGTGAAGAGAGTCTCCGCAACGACGACCACTGGTGAAAAAATGGTAAAACACATGTGACACTCAGGAAAGGCAACCTATAACTTGCAACAACACTTATACAAGCTAAAACAAGTTAAAATGCCAGCATTAGTTCAATGAAATAAGTGAAGCAACACACTCACAATCTAAACAACAAAAAGTGATAGAAAAAATGACTGAAGACTAGAAAAGCAAAACTCACCTAGAAAAGTCACGAAAATCACACCAAAGGTTTCTTGATATCATCTAGAATGCTAGAGCTCCAAGATCGAATATGCAAATGATATTTCGTAGTGTCGAATAAATAGATTTGGTCAGGTTAGGGTTTATGAAATGCATGCCTAAAATCAAGGAAAAAGCGAGACTTGGTGACAGTTTCCAAAATAACTCAAGTGCCTCCTTCAAGTTGCTAAAATAGATCCCTATTTTTTATGGATGCTTTTTTATTTTTTTCCCTTTTTCGAGAAAAAATGCCTTGCATTTCCCATAAAGATTGTGTAGTTATGGGAAGGATCGGGAAAAATCTCTAGTTCAAGTACTAAATCTAAGCACAGTGGGTTATGCACAATTTATGGGTTGAGTGGCTCTGGCCGGCCTCTCCTATCTGTGCAATTTCCCAGCTCAAGGCTAGTTACCATCTAGTACTATGCATTTGTTGAGCTCAAGGGTCACTGGCAATCAAGACTATGCAATTCCCAAGAGCAAGGCCAATTTCCCTCAAGAATCGTGCAGTTCTCTAAGGCAAGCCTAGAATTGTCAAGGACCAAGTCAAGAGAACGACTTGTGGGTTAGAAAAAAAAACTAAGCGAGCAACACATCCTAGGATGAAAATAATAAAGATTAATTGATGCATAAGTACCTGAATCAATGCAAGATGAGTTATTTTGGTTTAGAAGGGAGGCTCCAAAATCAAAGCATAGGCAAAATTTTGGAGGGTGGTTATAGCCGTTATAACTTTGGCGACACACTAGTAGAACTTCAGCTCTCTGTATGGACCTTGTCTCATGAAAAGTGAGTCTAACTCTTTTGGAAGTAATTTTTAGTTCTTCAATTATCATAGCTTCTTCACTTATCTTGAGTTAAAGATGTAGTGCCTACCATTCTCTTTATCGGTAGAACACATACCAAGCCAAGTCAAATTGAGTTGTTTCGATTGGGGATGAGGGGTATATAGATGCACAAGTAAAATATATTATCATATTTTTATTTCATCTCTTATGTTACTTCACCTCCAGCAGGCCTGGATTGCACCCTGACAGAGTCACTTCAGGAACAAAATAATTTCTCTGCTTCTATTGAACCTAGACAGTACCTCGGTGGATTTACTTACTTCACCTCTTTGCAAAGGAAGCCTTTCATTTCTTTCCCCCTTTATTTTATTTTTATTTTTTAAATAATTGTGCATAGGAACTTATTTATTTCATGAGGCAGAATAGAGATCCCGACATATTGACAGCAGAAGAGGTTGTCCCTTCAGAGAAGCATATTTATATATACCTCTCACATACTTGTTAAAGTATTTCCCCTCTCCTTACTCTACTTCATTGAGTTGACAAGGGTTAACCGAAAATATAAAATTGATTAGAGTAGGTGGTACTAGTTAAGAGTGCAAGCATCCTGATTCCACCATGACTCTCTCTGAAAGGAATGCATTCTCCATCAGGGTACCATCGACTAGAAGAAATACAAGATTCACATAAGGAGAGGGAATAAACAAATAACCAAGTGTTGATAGTTATACAAGTTCCTCTTGGATTTCACCTTTCTTGTCTAGGAAGCTAAACACGGTTTCATGCCGAAACTAACCTATAGGTGAAAAAGCAAAAAAACAAAGGAAAGAAGCAAGATAAAGAAAAAAAAGTAAACAAATCAAGAAACAAATAAGAAAAAAAATCACTACTCCTACTCCTAACCTAAGCAGAGCATCTGCCAACTCACATAAAATGATACTTCCAATGCAGCCATTGGCGCATTTGTTGGCCCATGAGTGCGAGAGCATGATCAACAAGAAAGATATGCAATAAAACCAAAAATAAGAAAGATAAAACAATGTAAACCATTACGTTTGAAGCCTGAATGCATCCACATAGAAGTAAAGATGAAAAGCACATGAAATGTGCTCTGTGGATGTATCATGGTGTCCTATCACATTGTGTATGGAAGAGAAGCATGTACACACCTTTGAACTCAAAAAATGAGCAAACATGAAGAAATAATAAACCTATGAAAACTATGAAATAGATTAATTTTAAATTCTAACCACAGAGTGATGAGGAGCCTGGAAAGATTCAACAAATTTTTTATCAAGAGTGGAACTAACCTCAAGGCAATGAGGACCTGACATAGCCATCAGCTCGAGCTGAAGTGCCTTGACAGCTTGAGGAGTTTCCAATTCATCAGAAGATGGGTCATCAAAGATTGGTGGCTTAGAAATATCAACATTAGGCAAATCAGAATCTGGATCATATGAATGAATGAAAAGATCACAAGAACCACAATCCAAAAATTCAAGATGATGCGCAATGAAATCCTCATGATCTGATGATTGATAAGGAGGGGATGATGAAAAACGAGAAATTTCACCCTCTATGTTTCTGGAAAGGTAAGATGAGAGATTCATAGGATCATGGAAGATATATTTTTCCTCTCCACAATTAAATGAAAAATTGGCATTCCACATGTTCTACGAATGATTAGAGATAGACACATCCGGTAATGAATTTTCACAAGATGGAATAGAATTGGCAGAATCATGGAAGATGTTAGGATATAACAGACGAGGTGTGGATACAAGGAGGTTATCCTTCACAGTAGATTCTTGTTCACATTCCCACACATGCTAATAAAAAATGATATCGCAAGTTGGTTGTTCAACACCAACTCCGTCCAAAATTTCATCCTCGTGAACATCACATGTGAGATCTCAAACGGATGAACACAACACACCAAAATTTATAGGATCAAAGGGACAAAAGGATGGAGGATGAGGAGATAAGAACGCATGAAAACCATTGGAGTTACAATCCAAATATGCGTAGAAACCCTAAGCAGTTGGGGTAGGAGGAGATGGTGATAGATCAACAGGTGGATTCTCAACTTCTCCCACCTTGACTTATGAAACTAGATTCGTTTGATGAGAAGGGAACGGAGGGTCACTTAGGATAATGATCTTGCCCATATCATATTTGGAAGCTCTAACAATGAGGTATGTTGGGAGAGGTTCAAAATATTATAACTCATGTAGATTCTTAGAAATGTGAACAAGATACTGAAATCCTTCCTCTAAAAATTCCCAGTCAACTTTATCTTTAGGAAATTCATAATAGAAGTGAATGAAACGATCATGAAAATACTGAAGAGATTCATTAGGTGATTTTCACAATTTTGACATTTGTTGATTGAGGGCTTGTTGTAGCGACTACAACTACCCTCTAAAATTTTTCCTTAGCTTCATTTTGGAGCCTCCCTTCCAACCTTTCATAGCAACATGTCTTGCTTCGTCAAATACACAAGCTTCAGTGATTTTCTTGTAGAAAGACAGCCTGTCCATCATAACTTGTTGCACTCCTTCACAGGATGTTCTCTCGGACTTAGTCTGTTGCATGCTGAGCAACTCCCTCAAAAATTTGTGTAATTCTAGAGGGAAACCAACCTTCCCTCCAAAATTTGCACAATTCTAGAAGGCAACCAACCTTCCCTTCAAAATTTGCACAATTATGTCTGACAGCCTACTGGGCTCCAGAATTGCGCAATTTTGCCATTCAGGCTTCATCCAGAAAATTGCACAATTCTTCCAAGCAGGGCTGCTCAGCCTAGGAATTGCAAAATCCTAGGCAACAATTAGCTACTTTTCCCAAAAATTGCCCGAAGCTCTTTGGAAGCCAGCCCAACTCCCTCCCAGAAATGCACATCTTTTCCTCCCAGCTGTGCAAACTGTTGCACGTGCAGTGGAGTTAACCAACTCCCTCGGTGACCAAGAAAAACTGACTTGCATGCATGGGTTGCTTCTCCCAAGGCAACATGCAAAAGAATCCCTTGTTTTAGGGATCTATTTTTAACAGTTGGAGGTTACATGCAAGGATCATTTCAGAAACCTCCCACCAAGTGTCGCTTTCCCAAGATTTGTGGCTTGTGAGTCGCAACCTCGATTTTATCGAAATTCATCAACCGGATGTTGTAGAGCTCATTCTTAACATTGATCTTGTAAGTCTGACATCCTACATTACATCTAGGAGTCGTCGGCACATTCAACTCAATTTTTTTGGGGTGAGCTCCCTTTTCATGTCTTGTGTTGCATTTCTGGCGCTTTTTGTGTTTTCCTTCATATGAATGTTGTCATATTTATTTCTGTGATCACTTGATGTCGTTTTGATACATACTAGCTTGTACTAGCACTGTTTTAGTTTTCTATAGCATCTCACTATTGTCAGATGAATGAAAATGCTTTTCACGAATGGTTGCCGATTTGGCGACTCACCTCACCTACATGAATGTTGTTCCATTTTTTGAATATTTCATTCACTATTTTCATGCAAGATCATTCACTTTTGCTTACACTCAGTATCACCACGCTTTCACATTCACATTCACTTTTAGTTGCCTGTCGGGAGGTCTGGGTAGCCACAGACCGAACTCTGCCTCACCAAGACAGCATTGTACAATCCTGAGAGGGAAGGCTCTGTCTTCCTCTCAGAAAATGTGCATTTCTACCCAGTGACTATCCTCCAGTTTTACATTGTGAAATTTCGAGGGGTAGTGACTGCTGGCCCAGAAAATTGCGCAATGCAGTCATTGAGCCTACAACCATTTCCAGCTGAGATTGTGCATTGCGCAATTCTAGCAGTCATCAGCTAGCATAGACTATGCATTCCGTAGTTCCAATAGTCAGTCTTCCTTCGAGTAGCCCAGAATGTGCCTTGCGCAGTTTTGGAAGTCAGTCTCTCGACCTCCTGGCGGAAATTGTGCAAACTTTATGTTGCCATGAGTGTTGCCATCTCTCTAGGTATAACAAGTGTTCATTTGCCTCTCAGAAGTATAGGTATAATGGTTTCTAGGAGAGCAGAGTCCAAGACACCATTCAGAGAACACTTGGGGATGCAGTCGATCAAGTGTATATGAAATTTCCTACCCACGAAGACATCAAGTTGTTTGTAAACAAGGACATCAAGAAATGACAGTAGCAGCATCACAACAAGCAACACCATGAACAACAGCTGAAAGCAGCATATCGGATGTAATGAATGAAAGAGGAAGGTTATTGACAACATAAAGGCAGAACAAAGTTGCAAGCTCAAGCATATGCACTTGTGATGAAAGAAACTTTGGAGACTTAGGCTATGAGGTGACAGCGAGACATGAACATCGCGCGAAGACAGAGAACGTAATAGAGAAGGATTTGCATGTGTTGAAGCAACAATTCAAGGAAGAACAAGAGCTTCAGAGACAAGAGAATGATTTGCAACAGGAACAAGTACAGTAGGTGACAGAACATGCATTCACGAATGAAACTACACGTACAAGTTGTAGATCCATCCCAGTAGCTGACACAGAGCAGATGTGGTGAGCAATGTTGTTGGTCGCACGTAAGGGAATTTAGTAGCATGCATGTCATTGTCCACACACACGTGATCCCACCCATTCAACACACTCACCATGGTGAAGAAAAGAAGAAAGTCCAACTGGATTTAAACATGTAGTTGATAGTTGATGCGCATGACCACCAGCACACACTAGAAGATCAGCACAGACACTATTTATCAGTGTGTTGTCAGTTCGGACGCACCCAAGAAGACCATGCTTATGCTAGCAGAGAATTTGGATGGAGGAGCCATACCAATGTACCCAGATGCAACAGAGGCAAGAGTTTGCCTCAGCAAGATGTCACCATTGAGCACATGCACACCATCATGGAAAACCAATCTTGGCATCAGCTCACCACCTTCACCATCACAATCATGCCAAAGATTTGGTCTCACTAGAGCGGACTGAGTGTCAGTGATGTCTTGCATGTCTTTCTCAAGCCATTTTGTCTCACAGGAGCACATGTGCATTCTAATGTAACATCTTGTCAAGTGGAAGTTCAAGTGTCAATAGTTGGAGATAACAGTCATAGAGTAGATGAAGAGTCATGTGGGTAGATGAACTGTCACAAAGGGGAATGTCGAGGGTCAGCCCACCCTTTGCTATAAATAGAACCTCATAACTCATTGTAGAGGCTTTTGGTCAGCCAAGCTTCCGATAAGACTATCTTAGAGAGAGATTGGATAGTATTGTAATGAGTCGTGGCTTCTCCACTGCGCAAAGCTAGTATATCTCTTTGTAGGAGCAGGCGGTTGTGGTTGTAACGTTCCGCTATCAGAACCATTGTTTGGACATGGATGTATTGTATGACTGGAACTTACACTTCTTAATATAACAAGAGCCATCATGTTTCATTCATATTTTGTATTGTATTCTATACTATCTAGTTTACTCTAAATGATATATGTATATGTTTTCTCACGCATGCATGTACAACTATCTATGTATGTATGTATGAATCTTTCTAAAATTTGTTGTTAGTTTAACCATCACTTTGGATTTCTAGCTAACTTGTTTTCATTCATATTTTGTATTGTATTCTATACTATCTAGTTTACTCTAAATGATATATGTATATGTTTTCTCATGAATGCATGTACAACTATATGTGTATGTATGTATGAATCTTTCTGAAATTTGTTGTTGGTTTAACCATCATTTTGGATTGCTAGCTAACTTGCCTTCCATGTTGTGATGCATCTTTGCTCATGTGTTCCCTTCTTAACTCTGTGTTATCACAGGTTTCCAAGGGGCACACTCATCTCAACCCTTGTGTTTTAGAACCTCTAATACACCTTCCTTGGCTCACTGCAACTATCACACCCTTGCTACCAACAGATTTATCTTACTTTCCTTTGTGTTAAATCGCGGTCAAGTAATTACCGTACGACGCACTGCTGGGAATCCTACACCAAATGGTTTGAGGTCTAATTGGGACTTCTTACTCAGGAGATCCCCTGACATGTTGGCAGGTCCAACACTGTCAACATTTTGGCACTAGAAGGAGGGCCAGATGATAAGCCAAGCCCTCATCATCTCTTTTGAATCTTCGCACATCTATCATGGAGTTTGTTATAGTTCGCCCTCCAAAATTTCTGTCCAACAGACATATATTTCACGTTGAGAGGGATTTCTGGGATCACTTGTCATGACTCCCATATGATTTTGAAGGCGAAGTAGCTTGGCCTAAGCACTTATATGACTTCCATGTGCTCATGCAAGGTGTGGAATATTTTAATGAAATACAAGTATTTTCATTGCTTACACACACACTTCATGACCACCCATCATAATGGTGTGGCACACTATCTCATAACTCCATGCACTCATTCAAGCAGTTTAGCGATCTAATCAAATCTATATTCCAAAATTTTGATCCTGAATTGTTTGATAAAATTTGTGAAAACAACGGAAGGCCCCGCATGAATCACCTATGGAGTTTTTGGAGTGCTTCCAGCTATTCATGTTTGAAGCCCTGAAAAGTAAGATTTAATTTCAGTATCTCATGGATAGAGTCAAGTACTACTTTGTCCAATATGTCAATCCCAAGAATAAGTTCAAGCTCAAACCTTGCTCAGCGTAATTCGGTGATGGAGTGCACAATCACAGATGGACATGGTCACTGTCACAAGTGACTGTCCATAATCCCCTAATCAAACATCTCCACCATCATAGAGTGATGTGGGAGTCCATGCACACACATTTGTTCAACCATCAGATCCTCCTGACATCGCTCCTTCTATTTTTTTCACAGACTTGGTTGTGATTCCCATATCTCGTCACATGTATTTTATACCTCAACCTCTGTCTTCGAATTGGGATAATCCTCTGGATGACACTATCTTAAGTTCATCTATTTTAGACTCTACACCTGTTTTGAATGAGGATCGATCTATCGATGGATTTGGTGTTGCACTACCAACATGTGCTGACATTCATGAAGAGAATGACTGGAAGCTTGAACATCCACCACCAACAGAGTACCATCCCTGTTTGTCTGCACCTCCTCTATTTTTTCCTGACCTCCTTGGTGATCCTGTCATCCTTGATTTTTCATGCGTATCTCCGTCGATGAAAGCACCCATTATTAATCATTCAAAGGACACACCAGATGTTAGCCCATCATCCAACAATGGAGAGGACCAATTATTCATTGAAAATCCACTTGATATTTCATATTCTCTTTCTGGAAACACAAAGGGTGAACATCCTTCCTTCTCATCTACCCCTCTGTGTGATTCATTGAACCATGAGGATGTTGATCAACATCCTAAGTTTTCTGATCTTGGTTGTCGTGATCTCTTCACCTCATCAGCTAATCACAATGTTGATTCACTCATTGTTAATTCGTATAAGCCATTGGTCTACAAAGGTCCATATATCAATGAAGTTGAAACCCCACAGACTGTTGAGGCACTTCAGCATGAGCTAATGGTTATGTCAGGCCCTCGCTGTCCTGGGGTTGGTTTCACTTCTGATCAGGAAATTGTTTAAACACTCAAGGCTCCTTAGCACTCATCTGTATGCATTGAAGATCAATCTAACACTCAGATTTCATTTCCTCCACTCAAACTACACGATCCCATTTTTCATGCATAAGAGGAATCTTACGCAGCAAGCACACTTGCACAGTGTAAGTGGTCTACCTTCCTCACATATGCTTGCATATCACAGTCAAGAGTGTGTGTATGCTTAACATTTGCACGTAGTGTCACACAACATCATGATATGTCCATGTACTGCATGTCATGCACTTTCACTCTTTTTTTTCTGTGGACGCTTGTAAGCTCGAAGTGTGTCTATCTTCATTGTTGTATCTTTCACAGCAAGTGGTCCGCACAACTGTGTTGGTTGCGGACCATGCCTTCACGAACATGGGTCAACCAATGTGCCGGTGGCTGCATTGGAAGTATCACATCACGTGATCAGGCCCATGCACCATTGGCTTAGGAGTATGAGTAGAATTTGCTTTCAGTTTGTTTTCTTGCATGGTTGTTTGCTTTCTTGCTTTACACAATTATTTTCTTTCTCACTTTGCATGTTTTTTTGTCTGCTTACTTGTTTGCTTAATAACTTTGCTTTTGCATTTACTTTTTCTTCTGCTTTGATTTACTTGTTCATTTGTTTTCTTGTTTTCTTAGTCACTTCGCTTTCACTTTTTTCTTATGATTCTTCTTTCCTTTGTTGTTTGTTTGTTTGCTTGTTTCGTTCATAGGTTAGTTTCACATGAAACCATGTATGTCTCTTGAAACAAGCTAGGTAAAGTGCAAGAGGCCTTGTGCAACTATCACTACATGGTTATCTATCATCCTACATCTGAATTAAGAACTTGTTACTTCTAGTCCATGATATGTCATTGGAAAATATGTATTTTTCGAAGTAAACCTTGGTGAAAGCACAACGCTTGCATGCTAACTAGTATCACCTACTCTAATCGATTATTTTTGGGTTAACCCTTGTTAGCTTAGTCATGTCAAGTAAGGTGGGGGGGAAACCTTAACAGGCATGTCAGAGGTATAATAAACTACTTCTCTATTGGAACAACCTATTCTGCTCTCAATAAGTCAGGGTCTCTCTTCTGCCTCTAAAATGAATAAGTGTTATGCATAGTTATGAAAAAATGAAAAAATGAAAAATAAAAAATTTCAAAAAATGAAAAATTAATAGGGCAAAAGAAGAGAAAGGCTTCCTACACAGAGAGGTGATGCAAGTAACTCTGTCGGGGTACTGACCAGGCTCGCTATCTGATGACTATACTACTTGTGTACCAATATACCCCTCAACCCCAATCAAAACCACTATGTTGAATTGGCTTGGAATGTGTGTCAATTGACCAAGAGCTTGGAAGATGCTACATCTTACAATCAAGCAAGTGTGGAAACCAAGATGAACTGAGAACTAAACAATACTTTCAGAGCTGTTAGACTTTCTTTTCACGAACAAGGTCCATTTAGAGAGCTGGAGTTCTACCAGTGTGTTGCCATGTGTTGTAGCAGCTACAACCACCCTGCAAAATTTTCCGTTAGCTTCGTTTTGGAGCCTCCCTACCAACCTTTCACAACAACATGTCTTGCTTCATCAAGTACACAAGCTTTAGTGATTTTCTTGTAGAAAGAAAGCCTATTCATCAGAACTTGTTGCACTCACCTCATAGACTATTCTCCTGGATTTGGTCCAACTACACAAGCTGAGCAACTCCCTCAAAAATTTGCACAATTCTGGAGGGTAGCGAGCCTTCCCTCCATAATTTGTGCAATTCTGTCTAGTAGCCTACTGGGCTCCAGAATTGTGCAAATCTGCCAGCTAGGCTTCATCTAGAAAATTGTGTGATTCTTCCCAGCAGGGCTGCTAAGCCCAAGAATTGCACAATCCCGGGCAGCAGTTAGCTGTTCTACACAAAAATTGCGCAAATCTCCTGAGCAGCCAACCCAACCCTATTATACACCATTTTATCACTATCCCTATACTCCCCATTCCATGATCCAGGAGGACCTCTACAGTGCACCCTACATGCTTCCCATTCATGAAGAAATTCCCATTGTGTCCCTCTTCATGAGCAGAACAATTCCCTTTTGCATCATTTCCTAAAAATCTTATATTTTTCCTAGTTTACAAGATCGACGCTAATGACCTGTGTCCTCCTTGCACTGATATGGAGGGATTAAAATTGTCCCTAGCACCAACCGAAGCGACTGAGCCTTGTTCCAGTCACGCCAACCCTCTTTTGTAAAGGTTTTTAAATAACGAGCTGAAGCTTCCAGCTCTAGAAGCTTCATAACTGAAGTCTGGTAAATATTTGGGTCGGATGTATGTTAAAATTTCTGTTTTCCCACCCCGGTTTTCAGTTTCTCCTTATTTCTCCCATGTAGTTAAATGCCCTTTCCCATAACCATACATTCAACAAGTTGAAAAAAATAAATTTGCTGAAAACACAAATTCTGGAAAATTTACAGAATGCTGGAAATTGCAGAAATAAAAATCAGCAGTAATAAACAGCCATTAAAACACATTAAACACTGATATTTTTGGTCAACGTGACCCTGGAAAAACCCCCTACAACTCTTGGGGAAAACCAGTTTGAGAGCTCTTCTTTATTTCTGAAAAATGTCTTCTTACAGCAAGAAAATTTCAGCAAAAATTACAGCAAAATAATTTTTACTTCAGCAAGCAAACTTATCCGTTTTCGGCCCAACAGACCACCTGGAAACTTCTTAGTTTTCAGCAAAAAATCAGCTTTTTCTGCTTGTTCTTGTTGCTGTTCTGCTTGTCTTTCTGCTGTTCTGATTTTGCTGAAAAGCTGTCTGGTATGTGTGCCAAACTGCTGCCTCTTTCTCCTTCTTGTCTAGAAATCTCCCTTGCTCTCTTGCTCTCCTTCTCCCAATCTGCTTATGAAAGAATGAATGATCTTTTCCTCCTTTTCCTCCTTTAATATAACTCCAAGTGACTTTTGGGTGATCCAAGTGACTTTTGGGTGATCTCTAAATCCAATGGCTGAAATAGATTTAGATCAATGGCTGAAATTAAATGCACATTTAAATCTCACTTTCTATTTTTTAATTCACCCACTTTAATAAAGACCCACTTAGTCATTTATTTCCAAAGTCACTTTTCCTTTCTAATTTTTCATTGACTTTATAAAAGTCACTTTAAAATTAGACTTAGTAACTTTATCACTTAAAGTCACTTTTAAATTAGATTTTAACTTTATAAAAATTATAAAGTCACTTTAGGAGAAAAATTAAAATCTTTTGGACACTTTTCCCTAGGCCAAAGATCAAAGCCTAAGGGAACCACCTGTCCTCCGGTACCAAATTTCAACACTCCCTCTTACCGAGGAAGGTGTTCCTCACCACACCCATCTTGTCTCTGAAGTAGACATGCTTGCCCCGTGGTAGGGCTTTGGTAAGAATATCTGCAACCTGCTCATCAGTGGGAATATACTCAAGCTTCACAGCTCCCTTCTGAACATAGTCTCTGATGAAATGATATCTGATCCCGATATGCTTTGACCTGTCATGAAATACTGGATTCTCCGTGAGTTTAATGCAACTCTGATTATCACAGTAAATCACTGAAAGTCTCAACGGCTGACCAAATAAGCCAAACAACATCTTGCGAAGCCAGATGGCCTCACAACTAGCTAGACTGGCTGCCATATACTCTGCTTCTGCTGAACTCAGTGCTACTGACTGATGCTTCCGGCTGAACCATGACACTACTGCTGAACCCAACCCAAAACAGCACCCTAAAGTGCTCTTCCTATCAGAAGCACAACCTGCCCAATCAGAATCAGTGTATCCTACCAAGCTCACTCCATCTCCCTGCCTGTAGTCCAGACCATAATCCACTGTCCCCTGCAAGTACCGCAAAATGTGTTTTGCAGCCACCCAGTGAACCTTCCTAGGCTCACACATAAACTGACTTATCGTGTTGACTGCAAAACAGATATCTGGTCTAGTGTTGACCAAATACATCAAGGAACCAATCAGCTGCCTATACAATGTGGGATCCACCAACTCGGAATCCGAAGCATGAAGCTTCTTCCAGTTGGTGATCATCGGTGTCGACATGGGTCTACAATCCTCCACGTGGAATTTGCTAAGGATGTCCACAATATACCTCCCCTGCCCCAGGAAGAAATGCCCCTCCTCCTGCCACACCTCCAAACCCAAAAAGTAATGCATCAAGCCAATGTCCTTCATCTCAAACTCCGTCGCAAGATCTCTCTTGCAGTGCTCTATGAGTCTCTCTGCACCTGTAATGACCAAGTCATCCACATACGGCACCAGAATGAGAGGCTCCTCACCTATCACGATAAAGTAAAGGTTCGGATCTGCCTCACTCTTTGTGAAACCCATCCCCTGCAAATAAGTGTCTATCCTGGAGTACCAAGCTCTGGGAGCTTACTTCAGGCCATAAAGGGCCTTCTTCAGTCTGCACACATGGGACTCCTTCCCATGCACCTCAAAGCCCAGTGGCTGCTCAATGTACACCTCCTCCTGTATGACGCCATTGAGAAATGCGGTCTTCACATCCATCTGGTGGATCTTCCAACCCATCTCTGCTGCTATCGATATAATGGAGTGAATCAAAGTATATCGAGCCATGGGAGCGAAGGTCTCCTCATAATCAACTCCCTCTACCTGGGAGAGCCCTCTAGCCACAAA
>APFE030447557.1:0-41148 GCA_000404065.3 Pinus taeda
CTCTTACCCTTGTTGTTCTTTTTATTATAAGCAGCCAACTGAGTAGCATCAGTAGGCACAACAACAGGGTCTGTGTGGTATGCACCATGATATCCCAGACTTCTGCCTCCTCAAAGATACTCTGCATTCTCTCCTTCCAAACGCTGTAATTTGTATGCCCATCCAACCTATCCTCCACCCTCAATCCCAATGACATCTTGTTGTCCTAAAACTGAAAAATAGCACTGCTGTAGTAAAGATAAAACCTGCTGTTTATGAAAAATCAGCTTGCTGGAATTTTCTGAGTGAAAAAATCAGCAGCTGTAATTTTTCCTTTTGTTGTCCCAAACTGCCCTTCAGCACTCAAGCTCTGATACCATGAAAAAATTTCTATTTTCCCACCCCGGTTTTTAGTTTCTCCTTATTTCTCCCATGTAGTTAAATGCCCTTTCCCATAACCATACATTCAACAAGCTGCAAAGCAAAAAGCAAAAAGCAAACAAAAAAAAAATTGCTGAAAACAAAAATTCTGGAAATTTTACAGAATGCTGGAAATTGCAGAAATAAAAATCAACAATAATAAACAGGCATTAAAACACTGATATTTTTGGTCAATGTGACCCTGGAAAAACCCCCTACAACTCTTGGGGAAAACCAGTTTGAGAGCTCTTCTTTATTTCTGAAAAATGCTTTTTTACAACAAGAAAATATTCAGCAAAAATCAGCAAGCAAACTTTTACAACTTATCTCAGCCTTGCTGAAAAACTGCCCTGCTGAAACTTCGTTGTTGTTACTCCGCTGCTGAAACTCCGCTGTTGATACTCCCGGTCGGGTTAATATGGACTCAGCCAAGACGGCCGAGTTGTGTAACAACTTGGCCGGCTCGGTATTAACCCGGCCGGCCGAACCGGTTCAATGGCTGGATCACAAATTTCAAGGCTGGCTCGGACCAACTCGGGTGAGTCAATTTCGAGCTGGCCGTTTTTTAAAACATTGATATCAACTTAGTTAAAACCATATAATGGGTGGTCCCACTGCCACATCATCACCTTAATTGCAATCGCAACTTCCGGAGGTCTTCTCATAACATAGTCGAACCCCTACGACCGACAGAGCGGATGCGTTATACAATAAATTGTTTTTGATAAGCTCATTGGGTACACAACTCTATCGCAATCGGTGGTCCGTTGTGTCCACACCCTTATCGCAATCGGCGTTTTGACATTTCTTTGAAACGTGCGATTCAATGGACGCGATATCATATTGAGTCATATTATAGTGGTACAGTCAAGTCCGCAATCATATCGCAATCGGTGTTTTTTAACGTGACATCCTTTAAGACTTGCGATACATAACTTCCGACGCGGCGAACGTGATATAACATAATGGTGTATTCTAATAGAGTTGTCGGGTCCGCATATATATCGCAATCAGCGATTTGAACAGAACATCCCTTTATGGCTTGCGATTATGCGATGAATGCGATATTGTATGGGGTTGTTACCATAACCTGTTTCGGGTCCGTAGTACATATCGCATCAGGGGTTTTGGGTAGTGGCACATAATAGACAACTAGTAAAGTCGCTGATATAAAGTTGCCGATGTGTTTTATTACATGTGTTGAGGATTTTAATGGGTTTCCATGGTTTAATACTCCCTCCGCTTATTTCTTCGAAATTACTGTTAACTCCTTCGTTAACACTGTTTATGCTCCTCCACTGCGTGTTCCTCTTTGTTTCTTTAGTTCTTTCCTTTTCCGCTATGTGTTCCTCTTTGC
Source organism: Pinus taeda (assembly GCA_000404065.3). Classification (NCBI taxonomy): domain Eukaryota; kingdom Viridiplantae; phylum Streptophyta; class Pinopsida; order Pinales; family Pinaceae; genus Pinus; species Pinus taeda. The sequence continues at coordinate 1,757 of APFE030447557.1, forward strand.
TCCTTCCGATGAACTTCTTCCTCTTACTCTTTGGCTTTCTCTTTTGATGACTTCTAATATCTTTCCTCCTCGACTTTCCTTCTTGGGTCTACTGCTCCTATTGCTTCACGAATCTGCTCTGCTTGGCTTCACATCGTTATTTAGTATCCAGAATATTGCCATATTGACATCAATGACAATCTAAATCAACAAAGAGTTGTATTGTTTTGCATTTCATTAATCCTTGGCAAGTTAAAATAGAATCTTTTAGGATCTCTTTGCCACTCCAGAAGTTCACTAAGTTTACGTTTGGTATCATCATATTGACTTTCAATATCAACACCTTCATCAACCAATAAATCAACCAACTTGTTTTGAGACTTTATCAAACTTAATTTGTTGCAAAGGAGTTGAAGTTGTAGGTTTAACTCATTAGCTTCATGCTTGAATTTTGCAAGGTATAAAGCACTTGCCTCTGTTTTCTCTATCTTTTGTTGCAACTCATTTATCCTGTCATCCCTCTGCTTAATTTCAGATTCATATTGAATCTAATCAACGTAACCTCTGCTTGCATTTATGCTTGAAACTGTGAAGACTCTTGTTCCAGCTGTTGAATTCTTTCTTCATTCTCCTTCATAAATTCTTTAACTCGGCTGCTTTATCTACACTATTAGTAGCATAAACTCCTACATATTGGGTTAATTCCTCAAGTTCCTCATGAGGAGCTACTAATGCATCTTTCCAAACCATTTCTAATGAGAAAGATTGTAAAGCAGTGCTTGTTGTCAAGGCTTGTGTATCAACAACCTTTCTCTTTTTTTAGGCTTTTCTTTAGAATAGCTTTATGTTGAGGACTATAAAATATTTCTATTGGTGAAATCTCTTCAACATTCAATTGAACCACAGTGGTTGGAGATATTGGAATTGTTTCCATGCCAAGTCAGGTGTTGATAGGTGTTTTGAAAATGACACCTAACTGTGCAAGAGCGGATTTCGAGGACTCAGGAGAAATAGTCACTGATTGTTGTGCAAAATTGTCAGGAGTGTTTGCTTCAGGCATTGTTATTTCTTTTCCTAATTGCGTTGGTGTTGAAGTGATCTCCACAAATGTTTGGCAATCCTTAGCAATTTCATTAACCAATGGATTCATTAAAGAGGTTTGTTCATGAGAATTTGTAGAAGAAATTTGGACTGGGGTGGTAGCTTGAGGAGTGACTAGTGTTGAAGAACTGGTAGCTTTTTCTATGATACCATCACCTTCAAGTAGCATAAGCAAATGAAGAGGTAAGGTAGAACTTCGGGTGTCTCTGAAAACAAGAAAATGTTGATAGTTGTCTAGAGAGAACTGCTTTGCTTTATTGCAAATGGGTGCACAAGAAGTTCCACAAAACACATTATCGTATTGATTGACTTCATGAACATAACTTTTGATGTATGCATTGTTAACTATATTCTCAACCACTTTTCAAGGATCATGGGGCTTGGCAGGAATGGTGGCAAGTTTCAACTTGTGGAAAGGCACGAGTTCTTTCTCAGCGTGCAGATAATTTTCAAGGGTAAATAAACCAATTTGCAAATGAAGTGTGGCCAAATATTTTTGGAGGCTTTCTTTAACTAAAGGGTTATGTCGGTCTCAACAGTTTGATTTGTAACTTCTTTACATAATAGCTTCTCTGGAATGTAAAGAGGTGAAACATGAGGACTACCATTGCTTCTCAACCCTAATGTAAGTAAAAAGCTCTTCGGCGAACCAATCCCCAATTCTTGTCAAACAATCCATAGCAACAGAAGACATTCTAGGATGTTTACAACTAAAAATGATTTGATAAAGGGGAATCATTACGAGGTGACAAATGCGGTAAAAATGATTGAAATAGTTTTCTTCCCATAATATACTATGGTAGACGTGAATGGGAAGGGTCGGTAAGTGTCCATTTCCATCCCAAACGGGGAAAGCACGAAACGGGGAAACAGGTACGAGTTTCGAAACGGGAAGCGATACAAAACGCGACCTCCCCAAATTTTGGAAACGGGGAAACGCGAATATATATATGTGTGTGTGTGTGTGTGTGTGTGCAATCATAAAGCATAAATGATACATTATAATTTATTACAGTTAAACATTAAGATTTAATTTACATCAAATTTACTCATGAATGATCACATAATGAAAATAAAAATATCGGAATATCCAAAAGCAACCTTTATTATATATCCAAATCTCAAAATCAACCTTCATTTATATTAATATATGAGGCTGCAAGTACAATAAAGACTATATAAGGCTGCAAGAGAGAGATCCAAATCAGGATTTTCTGCATTCACATCCCATTCTTTAGAAGGACCACTGTTGTATTGGGAGTCTCCTCCTACATAGTCGAACGACCTTAGTGCTCTTGATTAAATACACGTTTCATACCCTAGTACCCTACATGATCTTGATTATTGGGAGTTTCCCCTGCATAGAGGGCTTGGTTCTCTTGATTAAATACAAGTTCCATACCCTAGTACATGATAAAATCCAATGGAAACATTGCAATCCCTCCAATCCTGAAATCCTGAAAAACAAATAAGTCTGCTGGATTTTGAGTGAGATCTAAAATTCTACTTTCTCCATATGAAATCCAATGAGGGCGAAACCACTCTCAAACATCCTGAGTCATTTCATGGTAATGTTAAAAATTTAAGTAAAAGGATGAAAATGAAAAATAAAGGAGAATATCACTTTTACTTTAAGAATTTAACATTACCATGAACTGCATAATACTCAAACTTCCTGATGAACTGCATATCAACACTAGGGCAAAATTCACTTTTATAACTTTAGACACGCATCTAGAAGCAACAAGAAGTCACTAACATACCCTAAAAGTAAATTAAAAAACAAATTAAAAATAAAAATAAAAAAACATAAGTTAATGAGGAAACGTGGGTCGTACGGCCCTGCAACGCGTTTCCGGCCGTACTGGCCACGTTTCCATTTCGGGAAACGTGGCAGTACGGCCGAAAATGCGTTTCACGGCCGTATCAAACGCATTTCTGCGTTTCGTACCCGTTTTCGTACGGAAACGGACCTCTATACCACGTTTCCTGCAACATAGTGCTACATCTTTAAGGGGCATTGGAAAGCAACAAGCAAGTTGGTTACCCAGGCTATGCAAGAATGAAAAAGTAAATAATTGAAGTAACAAGCACACCAGATGGGTGGTAAAATAGGCCGAGGAATGGGGTAACTTAGGCCCCCATGATTGCTCCCTCTTCACATCTTCACACGCTAGATGTTGGACCTCATTAAACAAGTACCATGGAAGTGGCATCTTTCTTGAAACTTTTCCCATTCCATTGCCACCTTTATCACATACATTGGTGGATTGATGTGTCTTCCTAGTAACTATCCTTCCCCTTGGGGTTGGAAGCACCTAATAGAGCTATTGAAGAGCCATCCCAAACATAGGTGTGGTAACTTATAAATCATTAGCTAGAAAGACTTCTGAAGGTAAGGCTTGTGTGAAGTATTTTGGTTCCCCTAACATTAAATATGGTCCACTATGATACTTTTACGGTTTCTTTACCTAATGATGTTGATATCGCTTGAACTTAAGGGTATGTCTTGGGCGGTTTTTCACAGATGCATTGGATATTCCTAGAGGGATGGCTTGACGCTTCTATATCGCCATGAAGAAGATGTTTGGCCCAGCATGAAAGCACATATGACCTTGGAGCCACAGTGTTTCCCCCACAGAGATGAGCTATGATCCTTGAGGAGTCCTCACATTGATGCATGGTACCGTCTACACCTCCTGATGTTCAAACGCTAAGCAACGAAGTCATGACATTGACAGGACTAATGATGTACCCAAAGGACCCAAGACACCCCAAGCCTAGCCTTACACCTTCTTGATGGCCATTGCCTTGTTCCAAAGCCCATATGATGATGATGATGACTTAAGACACTTTGGGAGGGTTGGCATACACTTTCTTGATGATGATGTTATGCCCTAGGCTTGCCACGTCACCCATGAGAGCCCTAAAGTGATGATGTATGGCTTTTGGATGATGACATATTAGTTGAGGAGTTGTGGCTTCTGTTGAAGTTAGCTCGAACAAGTGCTTCCACATAAGTTTGGTGTCTTAGCATGTGGAAGTGGTCCAACACATGCCAAGTCATGATATCCTAGACGTAGTTGATACAAGGAAAATTTGCAGACTTTAATGGCAATTGTTGTCTTTTGCATGCTTGTGCTTGCAGTGCCATCCTTGTGGCCTATTCTTTGTAAGCAGTGCCCTTCTTGTATGACATTTTTTTTTGTTAAATGAAACTAGGGAATATTATATTGAAATAGTTGTAGCATAGCTAAACAGGGAGCATACAAGTAGTATTGTTATAGAGTATCCTACAAAAGTGGCATCTCTCATCAACCACCAAAAAAAGTTTGCAAATGTCTACAATTATTACATCCCAGTTGTTCTTGCAAGTATACTACTTAAAATAAACACTTAATATTCTAAATAATTTGAAAAACATGAGGATTAGTGAAACACATGAAGGTGATTAGCCTCGTCTTTAACTACATTAGAAGGAAGAGAATTATGTTGTTCGATGTCCATGTCATCTTCCATTTGATGAGTTGTCTTCTCCTCCTTGAGATCTACACAAACAAAGTTGATTGACAGCCTATGGTTTGAGGCTATGGAGACAAAATCCTTACCGAGGTTGATGACCATGTCTTTTAGCATGTTGCACTCTCATTGCAATACATCTAAATTTTGTCTCTGTTGGACCAAGAGAGTCATAATTATCGCATTTTGTGTGGCACATTGATGTTTATCATCATGCACCTTGGAAGTCACTAACAAAAAGAAGGTTCTATTACATTGGATAGACTCTTCATACCTTTGAAGAGTTCTCTGAAACTCTTGAACATCCCTATAACCCATTATTTTGAAACCCCAAACAATGATGACTAAAGATGAGAAAGTCAAATTACAACCAGTATAACCAGAGCTATGTCCGACACATGGGGATACTCTATGCCTGTAACGAAAAAGGTTCATTATAGCAGGTTAAACACTCCAAAATACTTGGAATATGTAGATCTCCATTGAAGATACAATAATATATATATTAAAATGTATGAATGAGAGTGATGATACAAATGAGAGTGAGGGCTTGCTTATATAACCTACGCAGGTGTTCCCTTATGAATGGTCATGTCCTTAGGGACATACCTTTTCATTAACTAGTTACTAATTAATCATTATTTACAATGTGTTATTATTATTTATATTTGCATTATTTATATCTATATTTTATTCATAACATTGCCTTCATCTTCAAAAAGCTTTGTCCTCAAAGCTTGTTGATGAAAAGGGTTGATCTATTTTTCTGTTTTGAATGTCTTCTCATCTTGGGACTATCATCTTCATTGATACAAGTTGACATGATCCTTGGAGTGATAAATAAAATTGTCAAACTGAGAAGAGATCAAACCGTCCTAAATTAATTTTCTGTGAAACTTGGCAATTACTTGATAGCTGGGATAATTTGTTATCGTCAGATTGTATTGCGCTGACATCATTTTTCTTCGCAACATAAGTTTGTTGTTTATGTTCTGAGTGATACAGATTCGTAGATTGATTGTGGTGTCTATCCTTGTGATTCAAATGTAGATAAGGGATTCTTTTGGTTTGATTTTCCCTTATCATGCGTCTGGAATTTTCTTGATTTACTTCATAAACTAATGTTGTTGATTTAATTACAAAATCTTCACTTGGAATTTTCATCGTCTGAACTGCAACATCTGAATATGTTTTCCCTTCAACTGGGTTGTCATCTTCTTGAGTTCTGATATTGACTGGATCAATATTCATTCCTCTTTCTTCAACTTGGTCAGCTACGTCTGAAGACTTCAATATGTTTTCTGTGTTGAATTCTTATAGTTTGCTTTTCAATATTTTCTTGTCATTTTTATGTTTCTTAATTTGTGTCAATAATTTCTCGCTATGGTCCTTGAGGCGGCCAACTTCTTCATTTTTGTCAGTGATGATTTTGTCAATTTCCCTTTGCATATTTGTATTAATTTTTTACTTTCTTGAGAAATTATGTTTGCGATATCTTGCATATCTTCTGGTGTTACGGAATCTGGGTTCACTGTAACATCCTATAATGTTACATTTTTCTTTTTGCATGAAAATTTCAAAAACTTCTTCTTCATATTTAGAATAAAAGGTCCTAGTGATTCGATCGAGGGCGAACCCAAAATTATATCACTATTGTCACAAAATAAGGTTTTAATGGTGAATTGCGAGACAAAAGTATAGTCTCCAATTTTTAGCTGTAGATTGTTTATGTCATATTGTTTGTCACTTGTGTCAACAAAATTCGTTTCAATTATATTTGATTAAAGAATCACTAATTGGTTAGCACATTTAGTACTAACATAATTATTATTTTGAGTAGGATCAATAGTGATGAAAACATCATTTCCCGCAAGTGATCCTTTGATTTTAAATAGCGCACCAACACATATACTAATAGTTTTAGGAAATCTTTCTTTATTGTTGGTTTCCATTTTTTTTCTTGAATGAGCTTAGGATTTTATTAGTAACCCTTTTCTCGGATCTATAATATATCACTTTTTTACTTAACTTTTTCTCAATTCTATAATATATCACTTTTTTACTTTAACTTTTTTTTTCCAAAGATTGACTCCCTTTTGTCTTTTGTTGATAATTTTATCAAATGATACTTTGAAGTCAATAATAACTGACCTCTTTTCAATATATATATATATAATATATATATATATTTGTTACTTCAAGCACTTCTTTCTTCTACGTTGTAGAAATATGTTAAATATCAATTAAAATATACCTTTTTAACTCTTAACTTTTAGAAGGTATTTGACTCTTCCTTTGTGTTTTAAGGCCACTTTCTTTTTTTTCCTCTTTAAAACTTTATATACATTTCACTCAGTAATTCCATGTCTTCAAATGGTACTTTTTATAATCTCAATCAGATCGTTTTATTATTTTTATATTAATTTTTATTTGTATATATAAAATGAAATACCTCCATTTTGTTTATATTTTTATAAAAAGTATAGAAATCACTTTATATATATATTTGAATATATACCTTATGTTGAACCAGTACAATGAAACTAAACGGTGTGTCAGTACGAATTTTGGCCTCCTTGCCCAGCAGAATGAACAGACACGACGACTAAACAATCAATCAAGATGGACAACAATCACGGGTAAGGGACAAGACAGCGACTTGTATGTGATGAAATCATGAAGCCCTTCCACAAGCTCAAAAGCCAAAGTCAAAAAAAGTTTAGTGTTAAGCATTGTGTTCAATCGTGTCGCTGGTAAGTGTTCAAGCCTCGTGAAGGTCACTCTTTTGTTCCCTCAGACTATGGCACCGCAAACATCGGAGATGGGGTCTCATGGAAAGGAAAACCTATTCATACGCTTCCCTTTGTTGTGTGTTTCTTGACTTCCTTGTGTAACCCTATATTGAAGTAACAGAAAAAAGGAGCCATCTATTACCTATATATCTTTGTCAAGTTTGATTCCTAGCGTGCTAGATCTCTACTTAAGGAACAAGTAGATACCCAAAAATTGTGAGAGTGGGACGATAAATATGGTTTGGAGTGAGAGAGTGGGACGATAATTGCGGCGACAGAGGAGGGAGAGAGCAACGGTTTGGAGTTGCTCGTTGGCGTCTGAGGTGGTGTCTGTTCCAGCTGTCGGTGGCTGTAAATTTTTTTTTGGATTTATTTATTTTTTCTTATTATCCAAAGGCCCGGCAGCAAATAGAGAACCTCCCAAATTGTACGGCGAAACGCTTGAATCATGACGGATTGATGGCCAAAGCCCGGATCAAACTAGCTCTGTGCGGTGGTTGAGCGGCCAGAGGATCAAACAGCTCTGATACCAATGTAACGAACAAGGTTTGTTATAGCAGGTTAAACATTCGAAAAGACTTGGAATATGTAGATCTCCATTGAAGATACAATAATATATATATATTAAAATGTATGATTGGGAGTGATGATACAAATGAGAGTGAGGGCCTGCTTATATACCCTAGGCAGTTGTCCCTTTATGAACGGTCATGTCCTTGGGGACATGCCTTTCCATTAACTAGTTACTAATTAATCATTATTTATGATGTGTTATTATTATTTATATCTATATTCACTGCCCCGCAATCCTAGAACCTGAAATTTTTTAAACCTGGACTGAGGATAACAACATATCCAATCCCAAGTAAAACCATAAGGTCATATTCCAAACAATTGAAAACCAGGGCATAAAGCAATAGAATCTAAGTTTTGATGAAATTCAAGTGGCTAAAGAGATAGACACAACAAAAGAAATGAGGAAGAGAGACATTGGATGAAATCCTCAATCTAGTCCAAAGCGAGAACTCAATGATGAATTTCAAAAGCTAAATTCCAAATCTGAACCAAAAACCAAAGCCCTTTAGAAATTATCCACTAAAAACACCCAAATGTTGTAGCCCGTAGAAAAATTTTCCATAAAACTAGCCAAAGCACAAGAATAACTCTTACCAACTGGGTTCGAGTTTTGGTTGAGGGGACTCTAGGAGCCGTTGTAGATTCCACCTTCGAACTGCTTCATTGTCCCATCTCGCCTTAATTCCCGCATGTAAATGATATGGAGTCAGGTCATTGATATTCCCTCCTTGCATTTGAAAATTGATATGGGAAATGTTGGAACATGTGTTAATTAATGGAGATTTAATGTGACTTCAGTTCAAAACCATGAATTCTTAGGGGATTAAATGATGAAATCACCCCCCATTTTTTCTCAAGCCCCTTGATTGAGAGTGGCTTCATTAACTAACGAATCAGCTTGAGAATTAAACTATCTCAAGGCTTGAAAGTATGAGACACTGTTCAGACTATTAACCTCCTCGTTGATTTGAGCAATGATCAAAGCCAGCCTATTATCTGACAGAGTTGATTTCATAACCATCAATTTGATAATGATACTTAAATCTCTGATGGCAATTACAGATTTTACGTTGATTGTTTTTGTGAGGCGACCTTGGAAAAGAGCATAGACGTTGACTTGATTGTTTGTGGACACTCCCAGACCCAGGCAAAATTTATTTTTGTTTTTCCTTTGGGAACTGATATGATCCCCCTGCACCTGCTACCCCTTATAAAAAGGAAGCAATTTTAGCACCAAACTAACTAAAATAGAATAATAAGTATGATGATGATTCAGCAGCCCCAACAAAGGCTGCCAATGTTCTCTCGGATACCTCTCAAAGTCGATCTACCTCGCTCTCCAATCTCCCTCTATAAACATTCTAACCACAATGTGGTTAAAGGAATTTCCTCGTTATATGTCTATGCACTAAATCCCCCCTGAGCCTCAGGACATTCATGTTAAGAACCAGAGCGAAAAAGGGCATCAGATTCACGAATCCAATCACTAAGTGGCTGTATTTATCACAATTGAAACGACAAGGATTCAAATAACCAGTCAGGTACATATTGTTTACTAGCCGTGCTGATTGAGTATAAGATATTTTAACATCCTCCAAAACCTATCTGATATACAAGAGACATAAGAACCAAATTATAAGTTTTCAGGGGTTTTGAACCCGGGTCTGATCACTGAGAGCTTTGATTTAACCACTTGACCACAAACAGCATTAAATTTACACGGAAATATGTCAATCCAAACAAAAATACAATCAGAGAGGAAAAGCAATGTACTAGATGGTTCAATAGCAACCATATCTAATTGTAGATATTATCTTGTTTTCCAAAGATGAAACTTTGAATTAGCACAAGTAAAACTAAATTAGCTAAAATGACTCCTGAATATGATCCCTGATTGAGGATCCAAACGTTGAGATCAAACTAAACATGACGCAGTTTTCACGTCATAAATAAATCTTCCTAAATGCAATCCAGAACAAGATCATTAGAAAGATAAATATATCAAGTTAAAAACCCCAGTCCACAAGTCTAAAAATAAAAATAAAAAAGTAAGAATAAAAACAAAAGAAAAGAGAGACGAACCTGCCGGGATGTAGACATTGCGCTTCCAGTAATAAATATAAAAGGACCAAAGGCTTCCGGATACAAAATACACAACAGTTCCAGCAATATAATTACGAAGCCATGTCTGCAAAACCCTAGGCAGAGGCGACCAAATGCTTCGGGGCACTAGCAGCCCAAGCACCAGGTTGTTGGACCAGCTGATATCTTCCGCAAACAATTGCAAGTACTCGACACTTTGTTTGCCGACTGTGCTGAAATCTTTCCCCGGGATCGCATCACTGGAGGTATTCAACGACTGGGAAGCAGCTGATGAAGCAGAAAGTAGAAGCAAAGCCGCAACGAAAAGATATAACTTCGCCATTGATGATCAGGGCCCTAGCAACGTTCGGGCAAATGAATATCTATCAAATCTGCGAAGATTTAAGTCGAGGAGAAGAAGAATGAATAGCAGAATCGCGGGTTCGAATCTGCGGAATGGCCGTTACTCCATCCTTTATCTATGTGAGGTCTTAAGCACCGATAGTTGTAGTCATCCCCGAGATCTTCTCCAGGGGTGTATCTTAAATCTCGACGTTGTCCACAGAGCATGCCAGCATGGCATGCGTCTGCACTCCAAGTAAAATATGGGTAATCAGATATCACTATCTGATCATCGAATCGAGAAGCATTCTGCAACTTAAATGTCGTTTTTTTTGGGTTGAAATTTCAACGTTTTAAGAATATGTTGTTTTTAATTACTTTTAAAAAATGCTGTTTTTAATTAAAAATAATAATTTTTAAGGTTTAATTTTTACGTAATTATATTTAAATTTAACATATATATTATATAGATTATAATTTATAATAAATAAAAAATAGTTTGGTTTTTTTTATTTGTTATCTCTCAATACATGTTCACTTATTATTTTATTCAAGGAAAACTAGGATATTTGGAATAACTAGTTGGTGGTGGATAAGGGGTAGGTTTTCACTTTCACTCCTGCGAATGCCACTAAGTCTTGGACCATTAATATATTTCCTTAATTTTGAAAAAAACAAACTTTTAGCCAAATAAAACAATTTTAAAATATACTCAAATTACTTAATTATCAAGCACTATATTATTAAATATTTAAATTTCAAATTTTCTATTTAAATACCAACTCTGTTTGAATACTAACTCTCTAATACAAACAAAACAAAATAAAAACAATAAAATAAAATAAAAAAGTCACATGCAAACAAAACAAAATAAAAACAATAAAATAAAATAAAAATAAAAAAGTCACAATGCGAGAGCATACAAATATACTTTTTAAAAAATTATAAAAGTAATTACGCAAAAATATAAGAAAGTCCATTCAAAAAGTATACCAATAATACTTTTTAAAATTAAAAAAATATACGCGATTTTAACGACAATACATCTACTAAAATAATAATAAAAAAATATATGTTATTTTGAAATAATTATGTAAACATTTGTTGCAGACTAAAAGTCAAACAATTAATGTGATGTTTCAATCAAGTGGTTCTTTTGGGATAGGCAAAGTATAAAAGTAAAATCTTTGATTGGATTCCATGTTTTGACATGCAAAAGATCATCCCATCCATTTTTGTTTCACACGATCATTCATGAAATGACATATCTATGGTGAAATTCTTAAAATTGTAAGCGCGACATAAATCAACTCTTTTTTTGTCTTTGTTTTGTTTTTTTTGTTTTTTAATTAAATGATGAAAAGTTGATTGGCAATCTTTTTTATGAAAAAATTTTATTAATGGATGAAATTACAAATATTATATTTAAAAAAATAATTAAAAATGTAAAAATAATAAAAGTGTATTATTAAATATAATGAAATTGTAAATGACAATAAATTTATAGTTTTAATTCAATAACATCATTATAATGTTAACATTTTTAATAATTAGAGTTTTATTTATTTTTATTTTATTAAAATTAAAAATGTTAAACATTATAACATATCTATTTGAGTGTTTCTAGCAAAATTAAATTTTGTAATTTTATAAGATTTGAAAATGAATTTCGTTAAAGATTAAATAACTAAATTCTAGTAAAAGCAACTTATTAGCTCATTTTCCTACCTTTGTCAAATTGTAATAACATAGTCGTAACTCCATAATAATTTGGTATGATCATGTTCCAAAAATGTTGAGTTGTCTCCAAAATAACTGTGTGGATTATAATGCTATTATTGTCGAGAATCCTTTGGGTCAAGAATAGATTGCAACATATGTAACTGGGAGAGAAGGATATCTAGATAAATAGTTGGTAAGAGAACAAGCTCACTCAAATGTTGGCTCAATTGCAATGATAGTTGGGAAAGAAGGAAGATGCATTGGCAAAACTATAGATAAATTGTATAAGAGACTAGGAAGTAAAGTGACCTTCCATTGCCTCTAACAAAGCCAACATTATGACTGAGACAATTCTAGTAAGCTCACCCATGAGTTTTTCTCGTGAACCTTTTGGTGGATTTGAAAAGCATGCTAAAGGCATTTGTTTGGAATTGGTAGAGCGTGTGGACTATAATGGACCAGAGCTAGGAATAGAAGACAAGACATATTAAGCTCCATACATGAAGACCTTAGTTTCAATGGCAAAGAGGAAAATGCCATAAGCAACAAGATCACATTTGTGAAGGCAAAAGACATGGTAGAATAGGTGTACTCATCAAAAGAAAGAGAAATAGTAAATGAATAGGTCGTCACTTTACCACTCTATCCTTCTTGTGACAAATTGTAGAAGGGTTGCGATGAAGAAAATACAAATACAACTTACAGCAACACTGAAAAGAAGTGGCAAATAGATCATTCAAAACAAAAAGAAAAGGACCAAGAGGTCCTACATTAAATAAGGCATTCCTTGCTTATCACTACTATAAGAAGAAAGGTCATTGAGCTACAAATTGTTACTACTCAAAGGTGTGTTCATTATGTGGGAAGAAAGGCCATGAGATGACATTTTGTTGGGAGAAGCAAGTTACATGCCACAAGCCAAATTGTTTTCAAAAGAAGAACAACAACAAGAATTCCACAAACCAACAATCAATTCAAAGGCATAAAGAGAAGTATGTCAAGTAATCCTTACAATAGTGCCAAGAACTTTTGCCACTACTACAAGTTGAGTGGACATTGGGAAGAAATATGTTGGTGACTTCATCCAAAACATCACCCCACATACCACATAGCCAAGGAGGGTGTAGAAAGTGAAAAATAATGGAGATAAAAGAACTCAATGCATCTCCATCCCAAGGAGAAAAAGTTTTCCAAAGATTTATAATAGCATAGGAGGTCTATATCACCATGAAAGACGACAATGAGTCGATGTAACAACCAAGGCAATTGCATTCCAATCTTTACATACAATCTTCCGAGAAAAGTTCCCCTTCATAGAGATGCATTGGAGATTTGTGCAAAGTCAATGATAATCCCTCATCCTTGTATTGTCCAACCCTTGAGGTATTCCCTTGTCCTCAAGGCTATATTCTACTAATGATTGTCCCTTATAACCATGAATGTGTAGGATTTTTGAATGCTTTGGAAAAAGATGTGCTATGAATGCACACCAAGGAGGTTATTCAAGCAAATTTGTTGCAAAGATAGAGTCATGGTAAGCAAATGCAAATAGCAAGGGGTTGTTTCCATGTTCTGAAGCAATTAGTCCTAACAAAAGAATGCAATCCACATATCCTCTTGTGGAATTGTTACATGATGGCATAGCTCATTAGGACTACATTGAATAAGAAAACCATAATTCAGCCTAGTTTTATTGATTATTGATAAAGTTTGTCTCCAAGTTTGAGAATGCAAGAGACTTGCATGGAAACGATGGGAAATAATTATAATGAAAGAGTTTAGATCTAAAAATTACTTAGAGCCAAAAGTGAGTGCAAAAAAATTTGCACTATGAGAACAAGCAAGACAAGAACCATAGCCAAATCCAAATCCATGGCTAGAACCAAAACCACGAACCAGAGCCACAGCCAAAGCTAGAGTTGTAGCGAAAATCCAAGTTAGAACCATGTTCCAGAGATGTAGGAAAAAAAATAAATTGACCTAGAGTGGTCCTCTAAGCTTTTGGAGACCAAAAAGCCTCTCGGCGGGGAGGTGTATCTGAAATGGATCTGAAAAAGTAAATGGTTGTAAGACTCAGTACCTACAAATGTAATTTGGTAATTATATATGGTTAGATAAATTATAAAGGACAATTCAAGTGCAGCCCTATACTGGTTTTATTGATTGTTAATAAAGTATGTCTCTAAGTTTGAGAACATAAGAGACTTGCATGGAAAAGATGGGAAAGAATTATAATGAAAGAGTTCAGATCTAAAAATTCCTTAGAGCCAAAAGTCGATGCAAACAAAAATTGCAATACAAGAACAAGCAAGCCAAGAACCATAGCAAAATCCAAATCCATGGCTAGGACCAAAACCACGAGCTAGAGCTAGAGCCAAGGTTAGAGTTGTAGCCAAGAGCCAAAGTTAGAGCCACGTTCCAAGATGTAGGAAAAAAATAAATTGACCTAGAGTTGCCCTCTAAGCTTTTGGAGACCAAAAAGCCTCTCAAGAGGAGGTGTATCTGAAATGGGTCTGAAAAAGTAAATGGTTGTAAGACTCAGTACCTACAAATGTATTTGGTAATTAGATATGGTTAAATAAATTATAAAGGACAATTCAAGTGGATCTAAAAAAGTAAATGTTAGGACCCTATTCTACTAGTGTAGCCCCTTATTGTTATTAGTGAAACCCCCTTATTGTATTGGTGTGCCCATGTAGCCATCATGTTGTTATTACTGTGACCTGTAGAAGCCCACTATTATTATTGTTGTGCCATTACAATATTATTGTTATGTAGGCTCTGATTATATTGTAACCCCTAAGACTCTTATGTATAGAAAGGAGGTCTTGTCATTTATATCATCTAAGAATTATTCGTTCGTGTAAGGAGGTTTTCCTCTTAAAGAGGCTTATTTTGAAGTTGTTGGTCTATCTCTTCTTCTATTTTGTGAGTTGGTTTCATAACATTTGGTATCAGAGCTTTGGATTCTAGGGTTTACCTGCTTCAAACAAGTCCTCGTGGAATTTTCGCTATAACTTTTTTTCTACAAAGTTTCAGAAGCTGAAATTAAAACCCATTTGATCTGAAAGCGTGCTGAACCTAGTGTCCGAACTTTAGATCTTGTCTCTCTATATTTTTGGAGATATGAACTGAGGAAGTTAGGGTTTTTGCAAACTCCATAATTCCATCTCAAACAGGTCATCGTGGAATTTTCGCTATAAATTTTTTCGACAAAGCTTAGGAAGCTCAAATTAAAACCCATTTGAGCCAAAATCGTGTTGCACCTTGTGTACAAATTTTAGAACTTGGTTCGCTATATTTTCGAAGATATGATCCAAGGAAGTTAGGGTTTTTGTAGGCTCCAGAATTCCATCACAAATGGGTGACCTTGGGAAAATCGTCATAACTTTCTCTCTAAGCATTAGATTCAAATTTCGTGAAAGGTGATAGAAAGAGGATGAAATGTAGTTTGTTGGATATCATTTCCAGAGTTGAAGGTCAAAAAAGTGACACGTAGAACTTCGTACAAGTTTGCTCTTTTGAATTAGTCTATAATTAGGTCATATTGGGAGCTTGGGCATAACTCTTTCTTAGAGAATCCAATCTTGATCATACTTATGGCGTTGGAAAGAGGACTCAGAGGGCTAATATATATATAGAAATTTCAAAACTTGGAGATCTAAATCTACGGAGTAACAGTCATTTCAAGATCGAGCTCCTAAAAGCAAGAAAAAGAGATATGAGGAAGTTTGATGGCAAGGATCCGATAACTTGGATACTATAGATGGAGCAATATTTTGATCTACATGATGTGCAACTGTTACAAAAGGTATGTATTGCATATTTATATTTAGAACTGAATTAGTTTGGATGGTATAGAGGGCTTTGTTCTCGTAAACCGCTTGTCACCTGGACAATTTTCAGGAAGGAAATGATAGCACATTATGAGGATACAAAGAGAAACACCTTCTTTAGCCAATTGATAAATCTATAAAAAAGAGGGTTCAATGGCAAAGCGCATTAAGGACTTCCAAAAATTAAATATAAGGGTAAATGATATTCCAAGGAAGTAGAGGATTGATTTCTTCATATGGACTTTAAAGGATAACATCCAACATGAGGTTCGCCTTTGGGAACCTGATTCATTGGAGAATGCATACAGGTTGGAAAGAAAAATTGAAAGCAAAATTATGGCAAAAAGAAAGCCTATCACTGATAACTATAAACATGGAAGTGTTGTTTCTCCTATGCTTCCACAACCTACAAGGTTGACACCACAACCACTGGAAGAAAAAGCAACAAAAGGGCTTTGTTACAGTTGTGATAGAAAATACACTAAAGGTCATAAGTGTGTTGAGAAGAAATTAATTTACATAGATGGGAAAAAGGAGGAAGAAAAGGAACAAGAAACGTCAAAAGAAGAGGATATCCACCAAGAACCAACCTAGAGAAAGAACAAATGAATCTGACTATATCTTTGTAATGCATTGACACGAATGACCACTCCTCAAACTCTCAAGATAGAAGGACATGTCAAGAAGAAAAAGGTAATAGCGTTGATTGATTCGGGTAGTACCCATAATTTTATTCATTGTAAGATAGCCAAGGAATTGAATTGCTTCCTATATCCAGCACCAGAGTGTCAATGAATGGTTGTAAATGGAGGAACCATAAATTGCTCTGGAAACTGTCATAATATCAAGCTATCCATTGGAGAATATGTCTTGAATAGTCCAATGCTTTCCATTCTAATGGGTGGTGTTGATGTTGTAATAGGATTCCAATGGTTAAAATCTTTGGGGACGATATCTTTCAATTTTCAAGAACTTTTCTTGAATTTTTTTTGGGAAGGAAATGAAGTTGAATTAAGGGGTATCGCATGGAAACTAGGAAGATAATCAACTCTAATGGCATGACAAGGCTTCTAAAGAAAGAACAACGAAGTATAATATGTTCACTACAGGTTCAAATAACGAAATCATCTATTTCTCTAGATCTCCAAAAAGTCTTGGACAAACATTCTAAGGTTCAAGCAGTGGAAGATCACATTGAGCATCAACAACAAGTTCTCCAACTCTTAAAGGATAGCCTCGCTTTGGCATAAAATCGAACGAAACAACAGGCAAGTCAACATTGCAGCAAAAGAAATTTTGATGTAGGTGACTGAGTATTTTTACAGCTACAACCATACAAACAAATGTCCCTCAAGAAAGCTAAGAAGGATAATAAATTATCACCAAAATATTATGGTCCTTACAAGGTGTTGCAAAAGATTGATACTATGGCATACAAATTGAAGCTTCCTGCATCTTCCCAAGTGCACCTTGTTCTCCATGTTTCATGCTTAAAGAAGGTTATATGTGACAAGCTCCCAGTTCAAACAACATTGTTGAAACTAGACGAGGAAAGAAAAATCATATTGGAACCTGAAGCAGTCACGGAAACAAGAACCCGACAGCTACGAAATCGATCAATTTCAGAGTATCTCATCAAGGGGAAGAACTTACCTGTTGAAGATTCCACATGGGAGGACGAGAATTTTATACAAAATCATCCAAAACTACTCAAGCATTGAAGACACCACTTTTCTGAAGGAGAGGAGCATGTTAGGTTCCCTATACTACTAGTGTAGCCCCTTATTATTATTAGTACAACTCCCTTATTGTATTGTTGTGCCCATGTAGCCCTCATGTTGTTATTATTGTGGCCCATAGAAGCCCACTATTGTTATTGTTGTGGCATTACAATATTATTGTTATATAGGCTCTGATTATATTGTAACCCCTAAGACTCCTATATATAGAAAGGAGGTCTTATCATTTGTTTCATCTAAGAATTGTTCATTTGTGTAATGTAAAGGAGGTTGCCCCCTCGAAGAGGCTTATTTTGAAGTGATTGATCTATCTCTTCTTCTATTTTGTGAGTTGGTTTCATAACATCCATGGCTAGAACTAAAACCACGAGCTAGAGCTAGAGCCAAAGCCAAAGTCAAAGTTTTAGCCAAGAGCCAAAGTTAGAACCATGTTCCAAAGATGTAGGAAAAAAATAAATTGACCTAGGGTGACCCTCTAATATTTTGGTGACCAAAAAGCCTCTCAACAAGGAGGTGTATCTGAAATGGATCTGAAAAAGTAAATGGTTGTAAGACTCAGTACCTACAAATGTAATTTGGTAACTAAATATGGTTAGATAAATTATAAAGGACAATTCAAGTGTAAAATAATTAAATGAGACATAGAGTGGGAAAATGGAATGAAATAAAATAGAAGAGAAAAAGAGAGAGGCAAATGGAAACTATAAGGTCAGTGTCTTGGCCTCCCGCTACCACCCAACTTTCTTATATCTCCCTGTGAGTTGACTCTCAAAGGATATTTTGGGAAACAAGGGAATTATGGATAGAGAGCCACAATCTACATTGTAACCAGAGATTGTTGAAATAAGAGCATTAGGAAACCATTCAGTGTTGGATTTCCCATTCAAATTTCTAGAGTAAAAGAAGGCACCTAGGATGTCTTGAATGGTCTAAATATTTATGTGTGTTGTGTAAATGTTGGATTAATTGTGTTAAGAGAGTGTTTTGGAAGTTGTTGAGTTCAATTTCTACCTCAACCTATTTTAATGGCATGAGTTATTTGGTGTTCCTATGTATTACAGATGTTTCTTGTGTTAACTTCATTAGGGCGAGAATCCATTTTCCTGCTTGGTTCATTCTCCATGGGAAAATGAAGAGCACCAACAAATCTATCTTGTCCATAATTTGATGCACTCCAAAATTAAAGATAAATGATTTCCATAAAATAGTTGTTTCAATTACTTAGCTAAGTTTCTAATTTTGAACATGATGAACAACAAATCTTGTGGTTGTTGAATTTGTTACCACTCAAAATCTCACTTAGGAGGAAAATTCATATCCTCAATGGGAGATACTAGAGACAACTCTCAAGAAAGCCACCCTTTATGACCTCACTAGCCTCGCCCCACACTTCAGACTAAAGGAAAAGGAACTCTCTTAGTATAAGGGGGCAACCCTATGGTTAAACAAACTAAATTTGTGGCAAAGGTGTGAGTATATTGTTAACTTGAACTTGACTTAAATTTTATCACATATAATCAATTTTCCTTACATGAGAAAAAAGTTTTGAAGCATGCAAGTTGGTTAAAATAGGTGCCCCGAATAAATTGTGAACCAAATGAATATCCAACACCACAAGTGCATGATTGAAGTGTTAAGAATGACTTAGAAAAGAGTAATGCTTGTCATAGTTAAACTAGATTTACTCATTTCCACAATGAATTGTTACGAGATGTTCATAAATAATTATCTAAGGGTTCCCAGATGTACTTGTGATCTAGCAATATGTAGAGATGAACCATGAATCAATAGATAAGCCATTCACAATGTATGTTGGTGAACTAGTGCAACTCTAAAGATGATGCTTGGATCCCAAGAACACATAAACATTGCCATAAGTGAATGAGGTAGAGGGGAGAGAGAGCTTTAAAGGAATAAATGTGCAAATTCATCCACGCGACCATCAAAATTTAGATTTATTACATCCTAAAAGCATTCATAGACCATTAACCATGAGAAATCAATCACCAACTTAGATACCACCAGTTTATTCTGATCCAAATTAGAGCTAAAGGCTTCATGTTAAAAAACCCACTAATCCAAATATTTAAAACCAACTCCTTAATTAATTATTAGAAAATTATATATTGCAGAGCAATGGAACACATAAAATATTGCAAAAATATAAACAAAGAAAACGCATAAAACAAGAGAGACAGATATATGTGGTTCACCCAATTTGGGCTACGCCCACGGAGAAACAACCATTCCTTCCTTTTAAATTATCTAACAAAATGAAGAGATACAACCTACATCAAATCCGTTGTAATTCTCTCTTCACTCTCACACAATCTCCTCTCTCCTTCTCGCTCAGAATACACCATTACATAGACGTAATACAATTCCCTCATATATAGTGAGAGGTTGCCTTCTAGGGCAAAAACCCCTAAATTAAACATAACTTATACCATCATATTTCCGCCTAATGAACAACCCAAATTAACTACGAAATTACAACATTTTACAAAGCAATTTTACATCTATTGTTAGCTTTGGGGGTGTTGCCCCCGATCCCCCGCGAGGGGGGGGGGGTGCTCGTTATGCATTTTCTCCTCTCTAAATGAAGGGGCTTCTCTCCTTATATTGTTTTCCAATAGCACATGGAACTTTAGTGACTCCTTTATTTATCATTAACGAGCACCTAGAGGACCCTTTGAACAATCTTGGAACAACAATAATGCTCCACTTGGTTGCCTCATTGCCAGTTTCTTGCTCAGTCAGTCCTCCACCATAACAAGAACATTCAAGATCCCCTAAGTGTGATTAAACACCTATAATTTTTATACAATTTATGTTTGGCATATTGTTGTCTTGTAATTTGCCATACACCATTTCAATTCAATATATTATCTTGTAATTGCATCTCACTAGCCTTCATATGCATTTATGACTTGGAGAGGGACTTCGTGTAGCAATTTCATAATATCATCAACACTTTTCTAACAATAATCCCCATAAGCCCTTGATCATGGACAAATATGGTCGTAGATTCATTGAAGTTGACTATTCAAAGGCACACAGATGAAGCCACATCTTGCATTGTCTTGGTTGACATCACATTACATTTTCTATTTTGGATCAATTGTGTGAGGGGACCTCCTAGATCACTCCTCCCTACAAAGAAGCTTTTGGACCACCAAAAGTTTTGTTTCATTCATAAAATAAGTGAGGGTACAACTCCCTCACTTTTTTTATATCAATACATCATTCTTTACTTGGATGCATTCATTTTAGAACCACATGGAGCTACTCCCCATCACTTATTTGCAAAGTCCCCACCAGTCCATAAAGAATAACATCTTTCCATAACTCATCAAGATATTTAGCAGAAAAAATATTCAACATAAGGAACTTGAACATTCTTTCCTTAATCTATGATGATAGGAGGCTCATATGGTTTGAAGTTGTCAACATTCAACATGGAATATATTTGCACATATGTAGATAATTCCAACAAATAAACATTGCCACCAATCTTTGCCAATGTTTTAAATTGACCATATCTAATTAGCTTGAGCTTTCTACCTTCACCTTTAATACATTCTCTTCTAATGTATGCCCAAACTTGATCACCGACTTGGAAGCAATTATTAGCCCAATGCTTATCATTCCTAGCCATATACTTGCCTTGGATCCTTTCCAATTATTCTTGTATGGCTTTATGAACCAAGTTGATATTCTAGATGAACTTCTTGGTTTTGTTTCCATCATTACATCCATCTGCCACTTAACCTTGTCCAAGAATGAAGTCCAAAGAAGACAAGAAAATATCCGAAACATGTCTCAAATGGAGGCCTTTGTGTAGAATAATGCATGGCATGGTTATATGTACATTGTATATAATACAACTATTCACTTAGGGCACATGTTACAATTTCCTCAAAGTAAGTGTATCACTATCTAGTTGACCACTTCCATTTTTCCATTGGTTTATGGATGAAGAGCAATGATATTATGAAGCTTGACTATTAACCCCCACAAATTTGTCAAAAATCCCTCAAGATAGTGGGAGTCTCCATTAGACACAATAGATGTGGGTAAACCAAAATGAACCAAAGATGTTGCAAGAACGAATGTGTAATCCATTCTCCTATCACTTACTTCTTACAAGGCACCAAAGAATATATTTTGCTAAATCTATCCACTATAGCATATAAATAATCATGGCCTTTCCTAGACATAGGTGAACCCCCTCAAAATCCATAGACACACTTTCCCATCAACAAGAAGGTATGGGAAGTGGCATATGCAAACACAAATTTCTATTACTTTGTTTGCTAGTGGAATACATCACACGTCCTTTTACATATTTGAACATGGTTTCATACATCTTAGGCTAATAATAATATCGTTATAAGCAATCTATCATTTTTCCTACGCCAAAATGACCATAAATGAGAGAAGTACGTGCTTCTTCTATTACATGCAGTTTTTCATCTTGTGGAATACACAATTTACTAAGATGATATGGCAATTTGTCACACACGTGATAATCTAATTCTTTAACTTTAGTACCATTGGTTCACAGGGGATTCACCTTCTTGACCAATATTTTATTTGGTTCATTCATAAAGGGGGTTTTAAAATTGTGAAATATAGAGTCAATATATTGTAGGTATTGGGTCAGGGGTGTAACCATCCTCCTCCCACATCTACCCAAGTAACCAACCGACCGGGGTAAACATGCGACGAGAGAGGCCACTATGAAGGGATTCAACCTCCTTGGTGACCTCAAGGAAATGGAATCAACGAAACACATCAACCATACCTTCCACATCAACAATACACACCTCTAGGAGACATCTCAGCCACTCAAGCATCCTACCCTTGGGTCCCACTGATCTTTTAGACCTCTTAACCTTTGGACACTCTCATGTTATGGGCATGCCAGCATCCAGGGACATTTGGAAGCTCTCACAGACCTACAAGCCAATGTTTAGGGACCTCTGGACGCTCTCACAGACCTACATGCCAGCGTCCAGGGACATTTCCTAGTAGACCTGTGCGAGCATTTGCGAAATTTAAGGCAGTTTTCTAGCCCAAAATTTCAGCCTCTACCCAAAAATTGTTGTAAATTTCAGAATCCATGAAAGACACGATGACAAGACTAATAAACCAAAAGTCAACTTCAGAACTAGGCCTGACCATCCCCAACCGGGATTAACATTCTGCCAAACATATGGCATCAATGAAATCTACATGTCTAGGATACAAGATAGAGCATGAATGACTAAAAACTCTTATGAAACATGACAAGAAGGATCACCACCTTCTCCCTTGAACTCTTATAACGTCAATTATTTCTTGCATCCATCATTTTAACAATTACAAGTAAATACATGAAATAACCATGACATGAACTAGTCAATTAACCATGGTTATAACCAGCATAAAACCATGTAAATAACAAAGATATAACAACCATTAAATCCACTTATAAACAAGTGAAAAAGCAAGAGAACTTAGCTTTCATTAATCATAGGCAAATTCAACCAAGTTCGAGACTTCCACGTACCACCCGACCGTAGACATGGCTAAACCAAATCTTTCTTTCAGCTAGTCACCCCTGTGCCATATTCCAAGCTTGAATTTGGGATCTCATGGATAAACCAATCCAAAAATAACCAAGTGAATCCACAGGTTAAACCACCTGTACCCTCACTAGACCGTGATTACCTCAAAACCATTGCTCCAATCAGAAAACTGAACCGAGCTTGGAATGCCATCCAAAATACATAAATATTCTTGAGGAATTTTTCGTCTCCTTGTCTCTTCGGCTTTACCACAATCCAATTCCGATCACTAGACCCTAAACTAAGACCAGTCTCTTAGGATTTACCGTAATCTAAACCTGAATCACTAGGCCCTAAACCGAGACTCCTCCCTCAGGCTTTATCGTGTATCCCGCCAAAACTGGTCAAGGGATTCCTAGGACTTTAGGAATGAACCTTGAGACCACCTCCACCCCAGATTTTGAAACCCATCAGGAAATCCAAAGCTCAAAACCGAGATAAACATCCCAACACAACATGGCATCCGGAAAAGGAAAGGCTAGGCTGAAAACCATTGTTATAACCCGAGAAAACCATGCCCCCGACAACAAGAGAACCGTACACCAACACGCAAAGCCATGCATGTCAAACCAGCTAGGAAATCACACATGCAATATTTTACCTGCAAGTATTCCTGTGGAAGCTACTTGATCCTACTCTTCCTAGCTTGATCCTTTCCTTCCTTCCTTTCCCTTTGCTTGATTTTCCTTCCTTGATCCAAAGCTAGAGTGCTACAAGAAAACTCTAAGTGACCAAGAATGAGAGAGGGAGAGAATAATGAGAGAGCTCCAAAACTTGAACTGACAAAAGGTTACCAACTGATCCTCATAAGCCTTTTTATTAATGAGGCCTCTATTTTCGCCATTTTCCATTATTTTCCTTCATTTTATTTCTCACATGCAACCTGTGACGTTTCACCTTACTTTTCTCTTAATTCCATTTATTTTCATAAATAAATGTGTCAAAAATGTCTTTTTTCCTTTTAATGCCTTTGCCTTAGACTTTGCTAATTTCCTTAGCCATAAACACATCCAGTGATGCCCACTAGGATATCTTTGCCCAACATTCAACTTGGAATACGTGTCCCTTAATCGTGGTCTTATTTTTCCTTTATTAACTTTTTTTACATGAACTTTTCACCAGGGCTATTATAGAACCCTTCCCCTTGGGGAACACCGTCCTAAGCGAAACCACTGAAAAGCAAACATATTGTCCATGTAGCTTTATAACTTAGCTTGTTGCAATATTTACAATCAAAGACCTGCTCAAAAGCAAAACATCATGACAACATCACAAGATAACAACCATACCGCTTATTGGAACTTTATAACTTAGCTCATGGCGTATTTACAACCATATATATACATATACCAAAACATCAACAAAACATATGCCAAACATATACCAATCATCAAGCCAAAACCGCTTTTCCTCAACCAACAAACAATGAAGGATACATGACCCGCATTTGATCTGCCATCTCCCATGTAGCTTCTTCGGGCCCAAAGTGCTTCCACTGCAATTTAACTTGCTCTTTGGCTCTGTTCTTGAGCATGAGATTGTAGTGTCCCTTCTTGGTTAGTTAGTTTTGGTGACACTTGGAGGGTGATTTTGATGGAGTTTATAAAGATTATATATGTCAAACTTATGTATATGCTTGTACACTATAGACCTAGTTTGGGTCACATGGTGTTTGCATGCTTATGATAATATCTATGGTTGTCTATTTTAGTTAAGTGCATACTATAGATGTTTCTCTTTTGGCATCCTATTTTGAATTTGGTGCATGACATGAATGATGGTCTATGGTTACAACACATGAAAGAAAAGCTACTATATGGAGTAGTTAACTGAGGATAATCTTGTTGATGATCTATGAATTACATGATTATGTATGCTTAACCATGTATTTAGCAGGAATTTGCAGGGAACTTAGTTACTTGTCGAGAAGGATGCTTAGATAATAAATGACCGTGGAGGTCATGGATATAGTTATGCTCAGATAATAAATGACCATGGAGGTTTGGGGAAACAAGACCTATAATAAATGACCATGGAGTTCATGTATATAGTTATGCTCAGATAATAAATGACCGTGGAGGTTTGGGTAACCAAGACCTTGTCAAAAGATCATCAAATGCATATGAGCTCACAACTAGTACCTTGAGGAAAAGCATGGAGCTTCAATGAAGCATAGATGAGAATCTATAGAAAATATTAGGGCGTGAAGTCCTAACTTTCTAAAAGATCAACGTGTGGAGTCTAGGATCTTTGCAATAGATCAAGGCGTGGAGTCTTGGATCTACTAGGATGCGGAGTCCTAGGTACAGGGCAAGGGCGCAAAGTCCTAACAAGTCGAGAGAGGTGCACAATAGGGGTGTGGAATCCCTATTCTCTGACTAAAAATAAACACCACTTATAGGAGTACATCAACCAGGTGAATTAATCTAAGTTAAACTTTCACTTGAACTAATTCTAATTTACCCACTTTAGAGTTTAACCTTGGTAATATTTTATAATGTTGGTAATCTTTTATAACCCTAGTATTCTTTATATGCATTCATGGAAAACGAGACTTTATGATTTATCCATTTGCACTATGTAGTTTAAAGTTTTTATTTCTGTCAAAAATATTAGACTGTGATAATTTTTGAAAGAATATAAGCTTTGTAATATTTTATAACGTTTAATGTTAAATGTTTTATACACTATGATCTTTGGTTATTTTACAAATAGTTGATTTTGGAATGGGTTTTAAATCATTTATTATTATTTTAATGTTGCACTCTACGTGACACAAAATCTGCACAGAGTAGTTTTGTTTGGACAATGTGAAAGAAAACTTTGTTTTGTTGTTTGGACTCTCATTTAAAAGAATATTTTTGAGTCTTTCTGTAGGTTGGCAAGATATGCTTTAATTTTGTTTCATGCAACATGCAATTGTAATAATAAGAATCTTTAGTTCAAATAGTACATATTTTGGTAATTATGACCAATCACTTATGGATGCCATACTATGGTATCCTTCCTTGACAAGGATGTGGATGATATTCCAATAATAAATTGAATTTATTTTACTAAGCTTGAGATTCAATGACATCGTCTTCTTTTTCAAGCTTTTAAAATAATATAAATATTACCATATTATTAAGTAATTGAAATTGTGTGTGATTTATTAAGTATGAGAAATTGTATCTTACTTTTGAAAAACTGAAATAAGAATTATGTTGGATTTTCTCCTTTAAGAAGATATATATATATTATATATATATTCCCTTGTAATATTTTTCATGTAAAGCTACGGTATTGATGAAAGAATCTTAGAGTACATAAAGAGATTAATTTTAGTCGTTTGGGGTAAATATGAAAACTAATTGGGAAGTAAGATAAATGGATTTGAAATTAGAAAAATTATTCAAGTTATAATATCGGAGATATAAGAAGAAAGTATTATAGTGGGGTCAACAATATATGAGCCAAAATAATTTCCATCACGATTAAAAATCTCCGACAATGATGTGAGTAAGTAAGTTATTGAGAAAAGGAAATGGAAATGGATCCCCGTGTTGTGATCATTTAATGGTTTCATAATGGTATCAAATATTTCTAAAATGACATAATTTTATATTTAAAATATAGGGTATTTTTGCAAAGAAAGATTCTTCAAATCAATAGATCAAATGTTAATATCTAAACTTTATGTTACATGGAATGAATGTTTTTGGATATGATGAGTTCTTCTTCATTTTTGGAAAACTTATAATTTATGCGAGGATTAATTTTAGTTTTCTTGTATTATGAAAGGCCAAAAGCATGATACAAAGTCTATATAGAGTATTGTTAACATATATAAATGATATGGATCTATTTTCAATGTTTGTATGAAACATGGATGGGTTTTATGTGTGAAGTCATATTTTACGATTTAAAATTAACATTTAATATTATAGTTGGATTTGAGACAATTTAATTATATCTTCAAACATTTCTTAAGAATTTATATGATTTAATTGAAAACTTACATATATTAATTAGATATATATGTTGTACTTATGAATATATATACATATTAATTATAAAAGAGAAAGAAAAAAAAACCTATTTGGGTAAATTAAGTTATAGACCTAGTTGGCAATAGAGGGATGTTACAGAGATGCTTCCGCTGCAATATGCATTGAGGCTCCGACTGGAACTCTCCTTCTTTCTCCACTTGCAATACAAACCAATTAATAACATGATCAACATCCTTTATATACCTCTTAAGCAATGAAATATGGAAAACATCATGGAATTTCACTGTTGGAGGTTGTGCAAGTCGATAGGCCACTGGTCCAATCCTCTCAAGGATCTCAAAAAGGCCCGCAATATCGTGGTGCCAACTTGACACATGATCCAATCCTCAAAGAGCTCTTCTTGGGCTTGATACACAAATACACATGTTCCCCAACCTGAAACTCCTTGAATACCTTGTGTTGGTTCACATAACTATTTCATCTATCTTGTGTCGCTTTTAGATTCTTCTTTATAACCTACATTTCATGTTCCATGTCTGCCAACATATCCGATCCAATAAGTACCTTGTTCACTAGATCACTCTAGATGATGGGAGTATTACAACTTCGTCCATACAATGCCTCGAAATGACTCATCCTCAATGACTCCTGATAACCATTGTTGTATGCAAACTCAATCAATGGAAGATACTCCTCCCATTTCCTCTGCTGGTGGATCTCCTATTGACCTTCTCTGTCTCTCCATTTGTTTGTGGATGATAAGCTATATTGAAGGCCAACTATGTACCCAAACCTGCAAATAGCTCCTTCCATAACTTGGAAGTGAACTTTGCATCCGTGTCTGATATAATCTTCTTTGGAACACTATGTAATCACACTATCTCTCTAATGAAAACCTGTGCCACCTTACTATATGAATATGTAGTCTTCATTGGAATGAAGTGAGCTACCTTGCTCAATCTGTCGACCACAACCATAATAGAATCATGTTGTCTCACTGTCCTTAGAAGACCTATAATGAAATCCATGGAAATGACCTCCTGTTTCCATTCCAAAATCGCAATAGGTTGTAATAGAGGCATGAATGCTTACATTTTGCCTTTACCGGCTAACAATCTAAACATCTAGCCATGAATGCTGCCACTTCCTTCTTTAGATTCGGCCAATAGTAGAACTTCTTCATTGTCGTCGATGTATTTTGATATCCTAGGTGACGCGAGTATGGATTCACGTGAAACTCCCTCAAGATAAGCTTCTTGAGCTCATTGCAATTCGACACATAGATCCTGTCCCTGAATCTCACAAAACCATCTATTGTAAGATGATAGTCTACATCTTGATCACTTGTACCTATACATGTACCTGTACCTGTACTCTGTTGTAACCTATGCATGATCTTCATCTACTTGTTGTCTCGTTGTCCTACCTGCAAGATCCTATCATGTAACTCTGTCCCGTAAGAGCTCATAACTGCTATATGATTTACCTATACCTTCTTGCTAAGAGCATCTGCAACTCGGTTCTCCTTTCCTTTGATGTCTCTGATCTCGAAGTCAAACTCACTAAGGGTGGCCAACCATATAGCTTGCCTGGCATTTAGATTTTGCTGGACAAACAAATACCTTAACCCATTGTGATCACTCATCAATACAAACCTCCTGCTAACAAGATAGTGCCTCTACATCTTCAATGCATGTATGGTTGTTGCTAGCTCAAGATCATGCGTTAGATAGTTCTGTTTGTGTTCATTCAATTTCCATGACTCATAGCACACTACCTCGCCTTCTTGCATGAGAACTCTGTTGATTAGTGGTTGTCATTAATGTCAACCCAAGCAACACCAGAGGCTACCCTGATCTTGCATGGGCATTTTGACTTGAAAACTTACTCTATTATGAGTCAAGGATCTTCTAGATAGATTCTACTTGTCGAGATGTTTCCTTTGATAGATGGCATGCCAACTAATTATTCATGGTTTGAGAGATATTCATGTTTGAAGTTAGTAACCCCAGTTAGTGGGCTAAAATCATATGGGGTTGTGGCATGGCACTCATAATTGGTTGTGGTCACTGAATAGTCAATAATTAATAAATTGTTTTTTCTCCTAAAATCCCTCCAACATTCACTTGTTGAGGACCCTCTCAACTCAAGACATTCATATAAATAATGACCCTCATATCCTCCTATAGTGGGGATTTTGTGGCTTCAAACAGGTCATCATGGAAGTTTTGCTATTTTTTTTTTGAAGTTGAAATTAAAACCCATTTGAGCAGAAATCTTGATAAACCTCTTCTCCGAATTTTAGATCTTGGTTCACTATATTTTCGAAGATATGATCTAAGGAAGTTAGGGTTTTTGCAAGCTCTCGAATTCCATGTCAAACAAGTGACGTTGGGAAAATCGTCATAACTTTCTCTCTGAACATTGAATTCAAATTTCATACATAGACACAGAAATAGGACGGGTTCTAGTTTGTTGAGTAGCGTTTTCAGGGCCGAAGGTCGCAACGGTGACATGTGGCACTTCGTACAAATTCGCTCTACTAAACCAATCTATAATCAGGTCATTGTAGGAGATTGAGCATAACCCTTTCTTGAAGAATCCAATCTTGATCAAACTTGTGGGGTTGGAAAGAGGACTCAAAGGGCTACCACAAGACGAAATTTCATACCCTAGAGATATGAAATTACATAGATACAAAAAATTCAATATCAAGCTCCTAGATGGAAAGAAAAAACATTCATTGAAGGATCACTGCAGTAAGGACCACACATCAACAGTCAAGGGTAAGTCTCCTATAGCAAGGTATGTATGATTAGTGTTTACATTTGAAATATGAGTATCATCTCTAACATATGTTTTTGCAGGACAACGTAAGTACATACAGGGTCTCGATTATATCTCTATGTCTCTATATGTCACGGTTAGTTTTGATACCACATTTCAGATATCCTATTCTTGATACTACACATTTGATGCTACATATTCTTAATGCTACACCAAGTCTGCCAAATCTATATGATGTTGTAAGTTCATGTTACTTGTCTTGTCATAGTTGATAGAATGGTCTCTGTTGTTGTACTTAGAACTTGGTCCATCACAAGTCTAGGGTCCATCACCAGTTTTTATTGTATATATCTTTAGGTTAGTTTTGGATATAGTCTTGGATAGAGTCCAAGCCTATAATCAAGAGTGAGATTCTTTGTCTACTGCTGCAACAAGTCAACAACAAAAGTGACAAGCACACCTTAGGTACACATTGTAATTTTTATTTTTATTTATTCATTATTATGCACTTACAAGTGTTTTGCAGGTAGAGGTAAGTTGAAGGGTATTTTGTTTTGTTTTGGGATTGGTTTCACCGTGCAAATTTCAGACCCTAGAGATATGAAATTACATAGATACAACAAATTCAATATCGAGCTCCTAGAAGGAAAGAAAAAGCATTCATTCAAGGATCACTGCAGTAAGGACCACATATCAACAATCAAGGGTACGTCTCCTATAGCAAGGTATGTATGATCAGTGTTTACATTTGAAATATGAGTATCATCTCTGGCATATGTTTTTGCAGGACAACATAAGTACATACAGGGTCTTGATTATATCTCTATGTCTCTATATGTCACAACTAGTTTTGATACCACATTTTAGATGTCCTATTCTTGATACTACACATTTGATGCTACACCAAGTCTACTAAATCTATATGATGTTGTAAAATCATGTTACTTGTCTTGTCATAGTTGATAGAATGGTCTGTTGTTGTACTTAGAACTTGGTCCATCACAAGTTTAGGGTTTGTCATTAGTTTTTATTGTATATATCTTTAGGTCAATTTTGGATATAGTCTTGGATAGAGTCCAGGCCTATAATCAAGAGTGAGAGTCTTTGTCTACTGCTACAACAAGTCAACAACAAAAGTGACAAGCACACTTCAGGTACACATTGTAATTTTATTTTTTATTTATTCATTATTATGCACTTACAAGTGTTTTGTAGGTAGAGGTAAGTTGAAGGGTATTTTGTTTTGTTTTGGGATTGGTTTCACCGGGCAAATTTCAGACCCTAGAGATATGAAATTACATAAATACAACAAATTCAATATCGAGCTCCTAGAAGGAAAGAAAAAGCATTCATTCAAGGATCACTTCAGTAAGGACCACACATCAATAGTCAAGGATAAGTCTCTTATAGCAAGGTATGTATGATTAGTGTTTACATCTGAAATATGAGTATCATCTCTGACATATGTTTTTGCAGGACAACGTAAGTACATACAGGGTCTCGTTTATATTCTATGTCTCTATATGTCACAGTTAGTTTTGATACCACATTTCAGAGGTCTTATTCTTGATACTACACATTTGATGCTACATATTCTTGATGCTACACCAAGTCTTCTAAATCTATATGATGTTGTATGTTCATGTTACTTGTCTTGTCATAGTTGATAGAATGGTCTCTGTTGTTGTAATTAGAACTTGGTCCATCACAAGTCTAGGGTCTATCATTAGTTTTTATTGTATATATCTTTAGGTCAGTTTTGGATATAGTCTTGGATAGAGTCCAGGCCTATAATCAAGAGTGAGAGTCTTTGTCTGTTGTTACAACAAGTTAACAACAAAAGTGACAAGCACACTTCAGGTACACATTGTAATTTTAATTTTAATTATTCATTATTATGCATTCATAAGTGTTTAGCAGGTAGAGGTAAGTTGAAGGGTATTTTATTTTGTTTTAGGATTGGTTTTGCCAAGCAAATTTTTATTAAAATTGGCAACTAGGGAAAAACTTCATGTGGGTCATCTTATTCATGGTTGATAATATGTTCATTAGATTCCTCTCATCGAGAGGTGTACGATTGGTATAAAGATCATCCGATTCCGATAATATTCATAGAGATATGAATTTATTTTGATTATGGAATTATTATCAAGCCAACCTACAACTCATGTAGGCTTAGAGGCCCAACAGTCGCATCTATTCAAACACCAACGTTGTGTATAAATATAGGAGGAATTTTCCTCATTTGGACTCACTCATCTCATCACATCTCTCTCTCTACTGCATAGAAAAGAGTCTCTTCTCTACTGTGCAGAAAAGGGTCTCTTCTCTACTGCGCAGAAAAGGGTCTCTCCCTCACACATGTAAAGCCGGAAGCTACTGAAACTAAAGCTACAACTGCAGAAGTAAAGTTTGACCTACATGGACTACAATATCTCCTCATCTAAACTATGTTGTAGGTTCATCTGAACCTCCTCTGAAAGCCGCAACTTTTGGTGGTGGAATCAAGTCAATCCGGCGGACGGTTTGCAAGATATCGACTACCCTAGTTTGAAGGAAGCTGCTAAAACTTAAGCTGCAACTGTAGAAGTGAAGTTTGACCTGTGTGGACTAGAATATCTCCTCATCTAAACTACGTTGTAGGTTCATCTAAACCTCATCTGAAAGCTGCAACTTTTGGTGGTGGAATCAAGCCAATCTGACAGTCGGTTTGTGAGATATCGTCTGCCCTAGTTTAACGATAAAGCTGCTAATGCTAATGCTGCTGATCTAGGGTTTGCTATTGCTGATATAAATCAGATTTATTGTACTATTCTCTCCTTTCTGAATTATTGAAGATAAAAGAAGATTTTATCAAATGGTTTCCCCACACATTGTGGGGTTTGTCCCTGGCTAGCCACCACATTTATGTCTCTTGTCTTGGCTTGTTTTCTATCGATCGTTTAATGTTCTATCTGCACTTTACTTTATGTACATGTGATTGCTAAATAAGAAAAAGAAGTAAAATGTTATAAGCATAGAACATACCATAAATTAACATGGTATTAGATTTGAGGTGAATACAAAGCACGAGCAAGAGCAAGAGCAATCACCGAAGAGAAGATTGGCAAGGCTATCCTAAAAGAACTATGGGGTCCTCAACACTCTTTCCTATCGAAGACAAGCTCCGTGAGAAAGATGACTATCACAGATGGAAGATGTATATCGATCTAACCCTAGAAGATCAAGGAGTGTTGGACCATGTAAGAGGCAATATTGTTGAGCCTCCATCAAATGCATCCGCTGCTGCCTGGAACAAATGGAAAAACGGAGAATTCAAAACAAAGAAGATCATACGGGACTCTATCGACAAGCACTTGGTGGCCTACATCTCTGAACTGGACACCTCCAAGGAAATCTACAATAGATTGGTGAGTTTATTTAAAGTTAATGATGCAAATCAAGTTTTGTTTCTTCGAAATAAGCTGAGGGAAATCAAGAAGGGTAAAGATGAGAGTATGCAAGCATACTTCTTAAGAATCACCGAGATCAAGAACGATCTCCTATCTATTGGGGAGACTATTACTGATAGGGAAATGGTACTCACGACTCTTGGAGGATTACCATTCGAATGGTACATGTTCAGGACTACTCTTCTGAACAATAATGTAATTCCTGGTTTCAAGGAATTAATGGCTAGATGCATTCAAGAAGAAACAAGGGAAGAAGAGCAAGAAATGCCCATACCTAAAGGTCCTCCTGTTGCCTTTTCTTCTCATGCTAAGAAAAGAAATAATTCTGGCACTAAATCAAATGGAAATGTTGGACCTAAGGTTGGAAGAAAAGGACGATGTTACATCTTCGATAAAGCAGGTCACTATGCAAGGGAGTGCCCTGATAGAAAGGACTCACACTGGGACGATGATCAAAATCCCTCTGATGGAAATCAAAGGAATGACAAATTCAATAGCAAAGGTAAGAGAGAGCTAGGAATCAAGGAAGAGGACAACCATTCAAGAAGGAAATAAATTCCAGGATGTATTAAATGCACCTGACCTCCGAAAGAACCTGGTGTCCATCTCGGCAATGGAAGACAAAGGCTACAAGGTAACCTTCAGTGATGGCAAGGTACGTGTATTGAAAAATAATGATAAATATGCCTTTACTCTTGGGTTTCGTGTTGATTCATTATATCAGGTCGATGGAAGTCTGCTAGGTGTCATGTCTTATGACACATCTCTTCAGTCCGAACTTTGGCATCGGAGGTTTACCCCCTTTCATTGTAAAGCTCTACTCGGTGTAAAACAAATGGTGACAGGGATGCCCGAATTCCAAGTAGAGAAAGAAGGTGTATGTCTAGGATGTGCCGAATGAAAGCTCAAAAGGGGACCATTCCCCTCAAGCTAAAGCAAGACCTACGATATATTACAGTTGGTTCACTCAGGCATGTCTGAGGCTGGCATTAAGAGGGAGACTACTACACCACTTACTCCTGAGAAGAATGGTGTGGCGGGAAGGAAGAACTGTATAATTGTGGAAGCTGTCTAGGCCATGCTACATGATCAAAGACTTCCAAAGTTTCTACGGGCTGAAACTACAAACACCGCCGTATGTGTACAAAATCGATGCCCTCATCAAGCATTGGTTCCAAGACTCCTGAAGAAATGTTCACCACCGGTCAAAGGGAAGTTGTGATTAGTCATGATGTCACCTTTGCCAAAGATATGGCTCTCAGCAAGGTGGACAATCTTCTGACTTTGAGGAGCTCTCAAGAAGCTGACACCAGGGAACCGAAAGAAAAGGATGACGAATCAATGCCTGATGTAAATGAACCCATGGATCCAATTGATCCTCCTCCACATGAGCCTTCCTCTTCTAAGAAGAGGCCTTCATGGCTTAGGGGGCTACTTGATGATGCTGAAGGACATGCTGCACCCCGATGAACCTTTCGTGAAAGTAAGAAACCTAATAGGTATCAGGGATAGCTGAACATCATGAGCATGATCATACAAAATGAGCTTTCATCATTCTCAGATGCCGTCAAGCATCAAGTATGGAAGGATGCTATGACCGAAGAATATGAGTCTATTATGAAGAATGATGTCTGGGAAGTAGTTCCTAGACCCCAGGACAAGACAGTTGTTACTTCCAAATGGATTTACAAGATAAAACATGCAACAAATGGAAGTACGGAAAAGTATAAGGCTCGTTTTGTTGCTCGTGGTTTCTCCCAGAAGGAAGGTATAAACTATGATGAGATATTTGCACCTGTTGCCAGATATACGACCATCCACTTGATCATAGCCCTTGTTGCTTCACAAGGATGGAACCTACATCAGATGGATGTCTAGACTGCGTTCTTGCATGACTCGATCAAAGAAGAGGTCTACATGGAGCAACCCGAAAGATTTGAGATTTATGATTGAAAATCTCATGTATGCAGGTTGAAGAAGGCTCTCTATGGGCTGAGGCAAGCACCTCGAGCATGGTATGAGAGGATTGATAGCTACTTGATGAAGCTGGGATTCACTAGGAGTGAAGTCGATCCTAACCTTTACCTCAAGGTTTGAGATGACAAGCCTCTCAGACCGGTGTTGTACGTGGATGACCTCTTTCTAATAGGTGCATACCCTCTCTTTCACAAATGTAAGAGGGAGTTGGCTTCTGAATTTGAAATGAAGAACTAAGGACTTGAAGTGTGGCAGAAGCCAAGGGAAATTTTCCTATCTCAAGGAGAATATGTGGTGAAGATTCTGAAAAGATTTGGTATGGTGGACTGCAAGCCTATGACTACCTCGAGGATCTTAACTTTCAGACGTTATATGGTAGTAATGTCGGACCAGATTTGGAAAATGCATCTGAGTTTCAAAAACTCATTCTCGTTGATGTTCTTGGCGAACCTCCATCCGAACATATGTTTTGCAGTTAGCATTGTGAGCTCATATTGAGCTTCACTAGATTGGTGCCAAGAATCTTTTGAGATGTCTTCAGGAAACAGTCTCTCATGGATTGAGATACACTGCTGGAAATATGAAACTGCATGATTATTCGAATGCTGGTTAGGCAGGTAGTGTGGAGGATCACTGGAGCACTTTTAGTGCTGTTTCTCTTTAGATTCTACTACAATATAATGGATGAGCAAGAAGCAGAAGCCGGTTTCCATAAGCACCGCCAAGACCGGATACATATCTAAGACTATGAACTCGTATGAAGCTACCTGGTTGGGGAAGCTCTTTAGTGAGTTTTTCGAACACATACCATTGTGATTCTCTGTAACAACCAGAGGTGGGATTCGATTATTGAGGAATCCCATATTCGTCGATTGCTCCAGCAGATAGACATCATCTGGGATATGGTAAGTCGATGAGCAAGGAAACTCCATCGCATTAGGAAGATGTACAGGTCGATACACCTTGTCAAAGCTCCGAGGAAATATCTAATCTGTGATTTTCCCAAACGACTTGGAGTCGTCAAGAAACCCTTGTACAAGGGTCCTGCATGTTGCATGCATTGAGCTCTTGGAGCTTTGAGGGCTTGCAGTTCTTACTGGAGCAACATACGACCATAGGGTGACTCACCCTCGCCTCGTGGTGCTCATTAGAACAAGATGATTCACTCTCTTGTGGGACAAGATGATTCGCTCTCTTGTGGAACAGGATGATTCGCTCTCCTATGTAGCAGGATGATTAGTTCTCTTGTGAGGCCTGGATTGATGTGTTCTCCATGGCAACTGTAGAAGGATTGATGTGTTCTCCATGGCGACTGCAACAGGATTGATGTGTTCTCTTGTGAGGCTTGGATTGATGTGTTCTCCATGGCGGCCTATATGGATGTGTTCTCCATGGCGATTGTAGCAGGATTGATATATTCTCCTGTGAGGACGGGATTGATTAGTTCTCATGTCGAGGCATCCTACCCATGCAGTCTGGGACTCATGGGAAGTACCTCTCATCTGATCAATGAGTAGGGAAATGAAGTTAGGGACCGTAGTAGTACCGATGGATGCATCGTTGTATCTACCGTACTCCCTACGCTAGGATGATCTCCATTGATCTGGGATCAATGATACTGATCTGGGACCAGTGGTAGGAGTTGTACCATATTATGACACTGACTTCGGGCCGATTGAGATTGGCTTGGGACCAGTGGTACATACTCTAAGATTGACTTCGTGTCAGTGCAGTACTGGTCTGGGACCAGTGAGAGTGGTACATACTATGACGTTGACCTCGGGTCGGTTGAGACTGGTCTGGGACCAGTGGTACACTCTCTGAGACTGCGATACTGGTCTGGGACCAGTGGTAGGAGTGGTACTTACTATGAAGCTGACTTCGGGTCGGTTGAGACTGGTCTGGGACCAGTGGTACGCACTCTGGGACTGACTTTGAGTCAGTGGAGGATGATACTGGTCTGGGACCAGTGGAGTTGTACTTACTATGATGTTGACTTTAGGTTGTTGAGACTGGTCTGGGACTAGTGGTACATACTCTGAGACTGACTTTGAGTCAGTATGATACATCCTTGATCATTTCTTATTCTTCATAATTTAGACAAAAGCAGAGCAGAACAGAACAATGCAAGAGGAGAGTAGAACAAAGCAGAACAATACAGATCAGTACAGGGTAGAACAAGGCAAAGCAGAATAGGCATAATAGATTAGAGCAAGGAAAGGGTGAGGCTATACAAGGCAATGCATTTGATGGATGAATAGTAACAACTGATAGAAAAATTGTAGATGAATTTCTCCCTAGTTAAGAGGGAGTGTTAAAATTGGCGACTAGGGAAAAACTTCATGTGGGTCATATTATTCAGGGCTGATAATATGTTCATTAGATTCCTCTCATCGAGAGGTGTAGGATTGATATAAAGAACATCCGATTTCGATAAGTATTCATGGAGATATTAATTTATTTTGATTATGGAATTATTATCAAGCCGACCTACAACTCATGTAGGCTTAGAAGCCCAATAGTCGCATCTATTCAAACACCAACATTGTGTATACATATAGGAGGAATTTTCCTCATTTGGACTCACTCATCTCATCACATCTCTCTCTCTCTACTGTGCAGAAAAGAGTCTCTTCTCTACTGCACAGAAAAGTGTCTCTCCCTCACACATGTGAAGCCAGAAGCTGCTGAAACTGAAGCTACAACTGCAGAAGTAAAGTTTGACTTGCGTGGACTAGAAGATCTCCTCATCTGAACTGCGTTGTAGGTTCATCTGAACCTCCTCTGAAAGCCACAACTTTTGGTGGTGGAATCAAGTCAATCCGACGAACGGTTTGCAAGATATCCACTGCCCTAGTTTGAAGGAAGCTGCTGAAATTGAAGCTGTAACTGCAAAAGTGAAGTTTGACCTGCGTGGACTAGAAGATCTCCTCATCTGAACTACGCTATAGGTTCATCTGAACCTCCTCTAAAAGCCGCAAATTTTGGTGGTGGAATCAAGCCGATTCGATGGTCGGTTTGTGAGATACCGTCTGCCCTAGTTTAATGATGAAGCTGCTAATGATGATGCTGCTGATCTAGGGTTTGCTACTGTTGATATAAATCAGATTTATTGTACTATTTCTCTCTGCTGAATTATTGAAGATAAAAGAAGATTTTATCAAAGGGTTTCCCCACACATTGTGGGGTTTGTCCCTGGCTAGTTGCCACATCTTGTGTCTCTTGTCTTGGCTTGTTTTCTGTCGATCATTTAATGTTCTATCTATTAGCGCTTGAAATTTCACCTTAGGCTGAAAAAGGTAAACTCCAAGGCAACATCAAACCACTTAGCCTCGTAGCTAGCCCTACAGGGCAGGAGAGGGCTCTCTCCGATCTATCTCGGCAAAGATCTTCAACGGGCAGAGATAACCAATAAAGAGCACTGATTTAGGCTAGTAAACTGATAAAAAGGTTTAATTTGGGATTTTTAGGGTTTTGGTGGAAAATTGGGGAAAGGCAATTTTGGGTGCGGGGATTGGACATAGTTTTTGCAGGGGGTTATTTGGGGTGAGGTAGGATACTGTATTGATGCCTTTGAAAGATTTGGATGGATGAGAATGACTGGTGAGAAGCTAAGGAGAGCAAGCAATCACCTTGAATTCTCCTTAAATAGCTGAAAACATTGACATTAAGCAAACTTAAAGGCAGAGCATAGCAACCATGAATTCTACCTTAACACTTCATTTGCCTAATTTGTAGAAGAAAAAGTAAGAATATGATTTACATAACAAACTTACAATTACAAAGAGAAACACACCATCAATACATGTAACCACAGGAATCCCAAAAAGGACTGCAAAACCCTGGTCTTTCTTCCTTTGCCAAAAATGCAGAGATACAATGAG
>APFE030447557.1:49566-76131 GCA_000404065.3 Pinus taeda
AATCTTCACTCGGAGTACAAGTTGATCCATGTGAAAAATGTTTTTGGAGTCGAACATGGAAAGACATCGCCTGATTACTAGCCAATGATGTAAGTTGTTAACAGGTGTGAGAGGAATCACTAATAATGAAAATGACCCTCAAGGTACTACAGTACAATCTACGTGGTGTGAAAAAGGGACTTGGCATCGAACACCATGCAAAATCTCTCGGTCGAAGGTCATTGATGTAAACCTATCGCCAAAAGTGAGAAACTTGCCATTGAGACATGCAAGCTTCAAAGTACTGAAAGGGTTGTTCCTATGTCAACTTCTTGGATAATGAGCTGATGTCGACAAGAAGCGACCCGTTGTAGGAGGGCCTTAATGAATCCCACATCAACGACACAGAACGAAGCAAATGATTTTGGAGGTGAAAAAAAACTGATGATATGAGGGTTCAGGGCAACGGTCATGAAGGAATGAAGTATGAATGAATTGCAGTGGGTGAGACTCAAGTGAATTGTCTGAATGACTTCTCTTGAACATATCGGCGACACTGATGATGGATTGGTAGCATTAACCCCAGAGATGGATGGCGTGACGGACCAATGGTGAGGACCAGTGAATGGAACAACCCAACTCGGCATGGATCCGGAAGGAAAGTGTCATGTTCAAGAGTGACTTGCTACCAATAAAGTTTCTTCTTGTTTTCTTCCCAATTTTCCCCAGTCATGGCTGACCAGTACCTCTTTATTTTTGTCAAGATTGAGGA
Source organism: Pinus taeda (assembly GCA_000404065.3). Taxonomy (NCBI): domain Eukaryota; kingdom Viridiplantae; phylum Streptophyta; class Pinopsida; order Pinales; family Pinaceae; genus Pinus; species Pinus taeda. The sequence goes on from APFE030447557.1 coordinate 50,318, forward strand.
AGATAAAATATGCTTGTTCTATAATCCGCCGTTCGGGCGAACCTGTCGCTATATTTTAGCAAGCCTAGCGACAGTGAAACTCGTTCTCGTCCTATTGGATGAGTTTGTCGCTATTTAGTTTAACGAGTTTAACGACAAAGATAACTCGATTTCTTTCAATTTTAGAGAGTCTGAAAGAAACAGAAAGAAGACTCCAAAGATTCTTTTTCATTGTATAATCCCTTAAGTCCGAAAAAGCATAAAATAACACAAAAGGGATGAATTTTCGATAGTTTTAATGAGCTAAACAAGACAAGTGCTCGATATTTTTGTGTAATAATCCCTCAGGTCCAAAAAGATTAAAATCTAGAGGAGGGATAGCACTTCTGATGCCTTTTAACGAGCTGGAGATGCCAATCGCTCGGAAATCTTTTCATATTTTACGAGTCAGGTGAAAAGAGCTTAAAGAAGACTCATTTTCGAGGAACGAGTGATAGTTTCGGGTAGCAGTTGATTCTAGGTAAGATTTGGAATTTTCCAATCATGGCAGTGTTACAAGGATGGCTAGCAAAATCACTCTTTGCAGATGTTCCTCGAAGGGGTAAACAATCATATGGGGGTGAATGATCAGCTAAAAACAGAGTGGAGATGATGGCAAGAACACGACCAAGGCTCAAAAGCTGGCGATAAGGCATTCACAATGGTTATTTACCTGTTCATTTCTTTAATGAACTTAAACGCGGGGAGAAAGACTTGCTCATGGCTTACGTTTATTTTTTAACGAGCATGAACTATGCGCTAAAACTGCTCGTGGAGAGTTTATTTTTTAGCGAGCTTGAACTCTGCGACAACATTGCTCGCCATGATGGTCATTGATTTTTCGATTTACCCTTAACATTTTGTTCTTTCAAAGATAGTACTACCTGTTCATCTGCTTCATCAAACCAATTAGAAATGAAAACATGTGCATGATAAATGAGTCGAAATACTAATATTTTACTTGAATTACGTGCATAGTAAATTAAAAGTGATTTTTTACCTCTCATTTTACCATTTCATTTGAATTTGGTTTGTTGGAGCTCTGGAGGTGCTTTCCCCCCTGATTTTCACCAGCGGATTCCAGGAGATTCTGTGGACGATTCTCGATGCCGTTCGGACCAGGTAGGAGCTAAACTTTTTCTCTTTTGTTTCATGCCTTTCATTTTGGATTTTGAGTTCATTTCCCTATTTTGCTGAGGCCCTGGGGTTTGAAGAACTCGCCCTAGGATCATCGCACCCTTCCTTAGTCGAAAGGTGCGATGCATACTGATGTCTCCACTGACTAGTCAGTATGCATCGCTCCTAGAACACTTGCTGGGGTGCAATGGGTGCAGGGAGGAAAATTTTTGCATAATTTCCTCATGAAATTTTTGCCTGTTTTCACCAATGAAGATCCTGACTCTTCCCTTGTTTTTTTTTCAGAGATTCATCGAAGGAAAATGGTTGTCACATGGTGAGAACGCGAGCATGAAGAAGAAGACATTGTTTCTTTACATGATCCGGGCACAGTAGCTACATTAAACAATAGCGGTGAAACGACTGCCCTTTTCTTTTTCAATCACTTAGTCTCTAGATTCGACGTTCCATAGGCCATAGTCACAAATCATGGATCGCATTTTTGCAATCACATGATGGTTGAGTTGGCTGCCAAATTAGGACTATCCCACGACAGCTCTACTCCGTACTATCCGCAAGCTAACAGACAAGTTGAAGCAATCAACAAAGTCCTAAAGCGCATGTTGCAAAGGATGATCGGAGCCCACAAACGGGATTGGCACCTAATCCTATACTCGGCCTTGTGGGCATACTGGACATCGGTAAGAAATGCAACCAGATTCACACCTTTTTAATTGGTGTACGGTCTCGAAGAAATCTTACCAGTCCAATGTGAAATCTCATCCCTCAAACTCGCAGTCGATCTTCTCCCTGGAACCTCAAAAGAAGAGGCTCGTTTCCTGGAATTAATCCATTTGGTCCAAACCCGTCGTGATGCAGCTTCGGCTAATGAGGTTCATAAGAAACGAGTCAAGGCACAGTTCGACAATAATTTCAAACCTCGCGTCTTCTCAGAGGGTGGCCTAGTATTAATTTATGACCAGGAATCCGATAAATTGGGAGCAGGAAAATTCAAATCGTTATGGATGGGTCCCTATATTGTTAAACGAGTATTAGCAAAAGGAGCCTACGAGTTGATGGACTATGATGGGATTCCACTGGTGCAACCTCGCAACGGGTCGTACCTCAAACGCTACTATGCTTGATCGCGCATAGTAGTCCTCGTGCTTTTGTTACAATTTTGTTTTCGCCAAGAGCATTTAATTTGGTTAAGTAATCCACTTTTTGCATTCGTTGCAGATGTCGAACCTACTGGAATCATTCGTTGGATATGCCGACGGAGCAATTCGTAGCTCGCGGAATCTGTCTTCTGTGGCATGGGCCATTTTCAATCCCAACGGCGAGTTAGTAAGTTTCAGAGGAGTGTGGCTATCTTAGAAACAAACAATCAAAGTCTATTGTTGATTCCTTTTATGAAAATAGATGAGAGGAGAACCAAGAGGGCCAACCTGAGCCTTCCGCTCGATTCCCTCTCCTTCTTGATAGAGTTTTACTACTCGCTCTCTGTCTGCTCAGCTTCAAAAGGGACCTGTAGAATCACAGCAACATACTACTATGCAAGAAAAAAGGATCTAAATTCACAAATAATGTAGGATCAGATGTACATTAACCATATACAAGCACATATAAACAACACTAGGATATGGAAGAAAATAAGAATAACTTTATTCAAATAAAAGTAGCAAGAGGATTACAACCATGAGCAGCTCTGACCCAACATCATCCTCCAGCTAAGAAGCCCTTCTTTCACCTCAAGAAAAGCAAAATCATCCAACACTATGAATGTACACAAGAATACTAACAGCACTTCTCTATAGATTACAAAGTTCCAGCCTCTAGATCTTTGTGATGAGGGATCCATATATAGATGATTACAAAGAGGTGAGTCATCTTTTGGGATCTTGATTAGTTTCTTCTCTCTGATAGTTCTTGCTTCCACTTGGAGAATGAAGATCTCTTACTCATCCCTGGTTGAAAATGGAGTGGCAAGTATCAGAGGGGAAGCTTCTGGAAGATTCCATGATCTTCCACCTCGCATTTTGGTCCCTGCCCATTGTCCATCCCGACCATCGCACCACAGAAGAGAAAAACAATATGCATCGCACCTGTACATTGGAAGGTGATATGCATCACACCCCTACATGGAGCTCTTCCAGTATGGTCCAGTTTTGACCATTTATGAGTAGTTTTCAGTGGAGAACTTCTGGGAGATGATGTAATCAGTTGACCTTGTTCCTTTAGGTAGTGAAGCAACCCTTTTAGGGACTTAAGAACCCTCAGTTTATGGACATTTCTGATTGGGGTTGAAGTGCCCAAAAATGTCTATAACAATAAGGTACATTTGCAATCCTATTTACTTCCTGTCACAATAAGTCAAACTAACTATTGATCAAATCATTATGTGTAAATATATCACATCAGGTTAGCTCAAAACACAACCATCATAAATCACATGTAACCATCATAAATGAGAATCTTAGATCACACATGATCATCATAGACCATAATCATAAATCACACACATAATAAAAATCAAATAAAATACTAATCCCTGTCCTTTAATCGATCCTTAGCTTCTACCTTTGTTTTCATTCCATACGCACTCTAGATTAGTTGCCACACCCAAAAAACACCCAGTGCCTTCTCCTCAACCATGTGTACATGCACATAATGTTCATCACACGCATACAACCACACATGGTATACAAGACCATGCACCTACACCTGACATACAACTCATACACATACACCCAATGTACAACACAACACAAATACATACACATAGTACCACACAATGAATACACATGTCACGATACCACAACTACACAATGCACATACATAGTACCACATGCCCGCAACACAACATGTATGACATGCACATAATACCACATGTACACCAGTACCATATTTACAACATGTACATAAAACCACCTGTACAAAGCACTACTTGCACAATGTGTACACAATATCACATGTACATGGCACCACCTGCACAACGTGTACACAACGCCACATGTACATCGTATCACATGTACAATGTATACACAATGCCAAATGTACACAACACCACTTGGACAAAGCACCATATGTACAATATGTACACGACACCACATGCTCACAGCACCACTTGTACAATCATGTACACAACACCATATGTACATAGCACCACATGTACAACATGCACACAACACCATATGTACATAGACTACATATACAACATATACATAGCACCCTATGTACACAACACTGCATATACAACATGCGCACAACACCATATGCACACAACACCACATATCCATCATGTGCACAATACAATATGTACACAACACCGCATATCCAAAATTTACATAACACCATCTATACCCAACACTACATATAAAACATTCATACAACACTATCTATACCACATTGTACATAAAATTGCATAAACAAAATGTGCACACACTATATATACACAACACTACATGTGCACAACATCACAGATGCAACATGTACAACATATACAACATATGCATAACAATGGTACCACACATTGAAAACCACAATGTCTCTACCAATCCATCTTGCTTCTAGTGTCTTATCCATGCTTGTCCTAGTAATGCCGCAGACAACACTACTTTCATTTCGTTGATGTATCCCTTGGTATAGCATATCCATAACATAGACATAACATAACCACATGATATTGACCTCATATAATTTCCATGACTACTCTTCCCACTTGATTCCTCATAAACCAGGAACCTCTTCATGCCATTCACCTACATAAGCAATCATTCCTCCATAAGAATGATCCCTGGCAACCCTGTTAGACAGAAACATAGATACATGGATACATACATACATATACATAAACATTATCATAAAAAAATCATGATCCTATGAGACATCGACATACATACACACATATATGCATATAAACATTAGCATTAAACAACCATGATCCATGACGACCCTGTCAGACACAACATACATACATACATACTAGTATACATATATAAACATCATCATAATAATGATCATAAAATAATTACCAGATAGCATAAGGTTAAGATTAAGAGAACTCCCTTTATTTGTGCACAACATGCACAACATTGAGAACAGCCATTCCCAACATAGCCAAGGCATATGATACCTTAGATTCATTTAATTCACTTTTACTGTTACCTTTCTCATGACTGTACTACCATTGTCCATTTGCACCAATGGACCCAACCAATCCAACTGGTTGTCATATTCTTTCCTTCAACTGCCCTTTACTCATGCACTGAGACTCATCTGTGTCTTACATTACCTGTTGGGTTTCATTAAGATCTTCTCAAGCTCCATCAACTTCCTCTTTCCCAAACCAAATCCCAAGACTCTCAAAACAATAAAGGTAAGACTGAAAAGCAAAGAAGAAAACCATGAAAAACCAATAACAATATGACACCACAAACAAAGTGGCAAGGCTTTGCACCAGACACAATCAAAATTGCAAATCAAGTGCAACAATCGGAAAAGACCAAAAGCACAAGACTAACAATAAACACCATGACTCAATCCCATGGTTCCCAAGGAAAGCTCAACTAGAGCCTTCTTCAAGATTTCATGGCAACCTCTCTTGTCATGTAACTCCCTTCATCAAACTTCCATAAACACATAATTGTCAGTGCATAAGTAAACATAACAATAATATGGTTACCTTACCTTGTTGTGCCAAGCACGTTGCTTGCAACTAAACACATCCACGCCATCTCTCAATGGACTCCAATTCCCTTGACAGATCCACTTGTAACTAGAGACTATCTAATATACCTTTCGAGTATGTGTTCATGAATCTATCACTTATCCACATAATGTCAAACAAAATCAAGGTTAAGAAGATTTCATGTATGCAAAGAACCCATTCGTTTGGAATTAGGGTTTCCAAACACAGTCAAAGGAATTCTTACCCTATTCCTTTTTTTTACCTTTTTTCCTTGTTACAATTGAGTCTTACTACATACTATCACATCACCCAACTATTAGTTATATTAACCAATCAATTATTACCTTTTCATGCTAATACCAAGCATGTTACCTTGCAACTACACACACATGTCAACCACATGTTCCAAATATCAAGACAATCATATCTATCAATTTGAAATCAACCTTTACCCACACTAACAATCATGTCATAATCCATAGTCAACTCATAGTCATTAGACATAATGCTATAACTATGACCTACTACATTCCAGTATATATTAGTTGTCTCAACACATATGTATTAGTACAGCCATCTTAAAAAACGATCATTTCAGCTAGAAATCTTATAGACACATACTCATATCATTCAAGTAATCAAACATTCAGACAATACATAGACGACATAATAGACACCAAACACTCAAACACTAAATAAATGACATAATCAAACATTCGAACAAAAAATAGATGACATAAGAAAACTCATACCTTAATGTATCTCAAGGGAGGCTATCTTTTTTGCACAATCAAGCTAGATTAGCATGATATAACTTCACGACATATCAACTCAAACATAAATAAAGTCATGATATCCATAACAATAATTAGCCAACATGTTCACATCCTAAACTCATAAAAAATTATCATCCATACATAATAATCACATCTGCACAGTCATTCTAGATTAGTATGAGATAATATCACAACCTATTAACTCATCTGAATTCCATAACCCTAACCATTTGCATAGGCTAATCAATTTAGCATGATACATTTAACATCAAGATCTTAATGTAATAACCCTAACCATTGAGTTACTAGCATATAATAACAACTAGTTATATATCATGCTCATAAACATCATATAACCTAATCATCAAGTTATCTAACATAAAACACAATAGAAATGCATGCAACCACAGGTTACTATCATTCATGACTATCTGACACATGTCTATATGACTACACTAGTCAACTAGCATATATCATGTATGTAACCATAACATCAATAGAATGAAAGGGATAGACATAACCATTATTCATATAACAATATTTAACCTGTTATCACTCAGATTTTCCCAGAAGTTGTAAGAAGGGGAAAGGGGTCCGAGGTAACTACAAACCAATCTTTTAGACACAGAATCTAGTCAATCTGTGTTCAGAGAGGGCTCTCTCTTTAAGTTTTAGCTTTGTTTGATAAGGTTTTAGGCTAATTATTAGAGCTTGGGGTCTTGTTTGAATTTGTTGGTGAAGTTCAATAGCAAAGGGGTAGAACTGAATAGTTTAGTCCATTGGGCTAATGGAGTCAGGGAAAATGGCTCAACTAAATTTGGTTTCTTAATAAAGGATGGTTTCGCAAGGTAGGATAGCTGAACAGGGAGCAAATAAAGACTTAAAAAGATGGGATGGACTTAAAGGGTTAAAGGGAAACTAAGAATCCTTTAACATACTTTAAGAGAGCAAAACGTGACTAACCATCAATAAAGAGCAATTAAGAATTATTTACCAAATGATTAAAATGAATAAACTAGAAAACAGGAGCAATTAAGAATTCATTGTTTATACTAGTTCAGAAGAAAACATTGAGAACAAAAACGATTGAAGACAGATTGCACTTAAGCACTTTTTGAATTATTCTTTTTCATTTAATGTTAAGATATGGAACATAATGAATATAATAAACCAGAAAACATTAACACATGAGATATAAGATACTTATTTGCTTGATGTCCAACACATGAATCCTGAGAAAAGTCCTTTATATCAATCCTTCATCTAGCCAACCATGAAAAATTTGTCCAACAACACTTTTTATTCCAAAATATCAGTTTTACAGTAATGCCAAAGAATCCACACCAATACTCCGAATGAGGGTGTATTTATACAAAAAAATTTACAACAAAATATCTCATAACAAAGTGAGATATAAACTAGGATGACTAATCATAATTTACAAGAAAATAGGGCCAGAAGACTTCGTAGATGACAAATAAGGCAACCAAATGGTTTGTTGTCCCTATTCTTGAGAATGTGCTGGAGTTAGGCCCTATGATTTGGCCTCTTGTTGTCCTTGATATAATTATGTGCTGGTTGCTGTGTTTTGATCTTCTTATTGATACACTTTACCTGCATCTGATACTCTTTACCTGTTTATCTCTTTTCATCCTCTTTACCCTCATTGACTGTAGTAAAAATCAAAATTTACCTTTTACCAAGGATAAATCACAAAATTTCAAGCATTTTTTCCCACCATTGTAGCTGTGGTATTCTGGTTTTCTGAAGCTTTCTAAGTGTCTCATCTATTTCTGTATACCTGAAAAATGTGGGCTGGATTGGGAACAAATGCTTTAGTTCATTCTCGACATAGAATAAGTTCTCTAGGCTGTCATAGAGAACTCGATCGGTAGGGAGTGCTTTTATTCATGATGCACTTGTTGATGAACTTTCTTGATTACCTACATATTTATTCAATTTATCCACATAATCTTTATGCCTCATTAATTTGTCATTAATCACTAAAGGACTGGGTAGCCCTTTACTCTGCAAAATAGCAAATTTCTCCATAAAAGCATTAATTTCTGCCTACATGTCATGACATATTCTTTCTAAATTCTGCATTAAAGTTTTCTTGGTTAATACCCTTTTGATTTCTAATATGGTCTCTGTTCTGACTTTAATGCCAAATTCTTCCAGTGGTTCCTTATTCCTAGTATTCAAAAAATGTATGAGCCTGTTGGCTTCCTCAGGCATTTTTCCTAATTCTGCTTTTGTCTTTTGGATTTCTTCTTGGGATGCCTTTACTAGATCAATCTGCTCAAAATTTACTTGGATTGATAGCCAAACATCGTTTATGGATTGCGTGATGTTGTCCCAAAGAATTTTCTTGACTTTTTCCAGAGGCTTGTCAAAAGTGAGATTTGTTTCTAATGTTTTCACTTTATTTTCTAATGCTTTAATCTCTCTTGTTTTTTCTGCAACATTTATCTTTGAGAGATCATAACTTCATTCCATCTTAGCAAACTGTTCTTTTACCTGTTTCATCTCTGAAACTTGTAGTTTCATGTCCTCCATTGACTTTATTAATTTCTCTGTGCTCAAATTGGCACTGCTACCATGTGCTAGTTCTGTTGTTGCTATACCTGTGACCACCTCTACTATGGCTGCCGGAATGTTTGGTGCTAGTATTGTCCCAAGTGTAGAGGGGATTACTGTTGAGACTACTGGTATTACATCAGGAGGCTGAGAGATCAACTTTCCCTGCTTGTCCTTCAATGTTTTTTCTAATTCTTTCTCTGTCTCATTTAATCGTTCATTGAGTTTTAAAAGTAAATCCATCGTTTCTTCTTCAGATTTTTTCTTTATGATTTCAGCAGTCTGTGGATGCCTTAAAGGAGGCAGCTTTAGCTACTTCCTCAAAGCAGCAATATCTTCATCTTTCTTTTCGATAAGTGCTTCTACACCCTTCACATCTTTGAAATCATGTCCCAAGCCAATAATGATTTCTTCTAAGTACTTTATTTTGTTATATTTAGCCTGGGAGGAGGCTTTCTCCAAGTTTAGTTGGGCAGTTGTATTATCCAAAGAATTTTGTAGTCTATGGGCCATCATTGCCTTACTAGTCAAGGTTGAATAGAATATTTCTCCAGTTTGCTTGTGCAATTCAATCTGATCCATAGGATGAATATCCTTTTCCATGGCCTCCAAATTGGTTCTGATATAATATTCTACTAACTGAGGTTGTTGCACTTTAGGCTTGAAGTAGCTCATTATCATTTTTCCCTCTTTAATGTCATAGGATGATATTAATCTCTGTTGATTTGTGGGGGCCATTTTCAAATATTGATTATAAATTTGGAGTCTCAATGGATCATTCCTGGCTTTGATTTCTGTAAATGATTTCTTGATATCTATGGCATCTTTCATTGGCGGTTTGAGGGATGATATCTCTGCACTTTGCTACCTTTCTAGCTCTTGTCTCTGTGAGCTAGTGGATGTCCCTCCCAATGGAAAAGTTTGCTGGCTAGCTACCCTTTCTTCTCTCTAACTATCTATAGTCTCTTCAACAAATTCCTGTTCTAAAAGGGGATTTAGCCTTTGCCTTTTTGTACCAGGCTACTCTGAGGGTCCACTGGCAGGGGTAATAGTTTCCCTGTCTCTTTTTTTATTCCTTTCTTGATTCAGAGGAGTCTGTAAGTTTGGAGTTTCTTGTACATTTCCCTGAATTGGAGGAATTGGCATTTGGACGTGTTCTTTGGAGGTTTCAGTTTGCTTAGACATTGTATGATTTCTGTGGTCTCTAATTCCTTGCCTTTAGATGTTCCTGTGGCTAGTATGCTGATTTCCTGTGGAGGTTGTTGAGAGGTTCCAACAATGGATGCACCAATTCCTGACCTTTGAGATAGCTCGAATGGTACCTGCCCAAAAGAATCTAGGTCAAGTGTTTTCTCAAGATTTCTCATAGCATTCTCAAAATTGAACTATTCACTATCATTTTCTACTAGGGTCCCTTCCCTCCATTCATCCATATTTGCAAACTGTTCAATCTCTGGAATCCTATGGTGAATGCATGGTGACAATTTGTTCTTCATTCTTCTATCACATATGAAGTTGTTAGGGTCATATGGTATCCACCCAAAACTCTTTTATAGCTTAAGATGATCTTCTAAAATTATTTCCGCGTCTCTCCATGCTGCCCTAGTATTGCAGACAAAAGGGCCTAACTGATTCTTGATTCTAAGCTGAGATTTCTTCTTGGCATTATAAAAAAGAATCAAGTTTGAATTTATCATTTCCCTGAAGTATTCCAATGCAAACAGTCTCATTAGAACATACTATGGTAGCTTAAAGGGGCATAGCTCACACTCATAAATCCTGAGTTCGGAATGGTTCTTATGTAGGTACCAATCACCTATTCTGTATTGCTTGGAGAGTTGGAGGATCTTCTTTATATCACCATTAATCCTAGGAAGGGGAATTACTGTCAATAAGGTAGTTGCTAGATGCACAAATAGATCAATGAACTCATTGTAGGTGTAAGGGGTCTCAAAGGACTTATGGAAAATGGGACTCCAAAAGATAACAAACCTTGGATTTCCTTTAGTGTCAAGTTTCTTGATCTGGAAAGGGAAGTTGTCTAACTGATAATAAAACATAAGATGAAAGATGAAAGTAGTGTATTTGAAAACTCCTTCATTGTCTAGTCTCAGAAATTGGTCATGAATTTTATTGGCAATATAGGAGGCATAGTCATATTTGATAGTAGGGGGCTATCCAGGAGTAAAGATTGACAATAACACTAGGGTTACATCATCAACATATTCACTAGTGTTAAATCCCATAACCAAAGATATCATATCCACTATAAGTCTTCCCATATATGTGAAAAAGGTCTATCCATATGGGGGTGGGCCTTTGGGCTGATGTTTTTCTAACATGAAGGCCTGACAGAGGCGAATGAGTTCTGATTGTGGTAATTCAGTGGCTTTTTCAAGTAAATATCCCATAGAAAGGGAAGTGAGAGCTTGAACAGGGGAAATTGCAACATTTCATTAATGGATGCAGCTATTATGGGGAATAAGATTGTTTGACTTGGGGACATAAACTCTTCGGTTGGGATCATAATTGGCACAACATTGATGAATTATATCAGGGAAAACATGGACTGAGGGGAGAAAATATCTGGGAAGGTTGGATTCCCACAGTCCTAGGATGTCTAAGCCATTTAAGTAGTTGTCTCTGGCTTGGAAAAAGGCTTTCAGGTGATTCTGGTCAGTGGATAGGTCTTTTATTTGGAAGTCTTTATCTGCAAGAGGCAAATAGTCTTGGTCCTTATGAGGAGCATTAATTGGTGAGACATTCAAAACAACGGGGGTTTCCATTTCTGGTTCTTGTGTATTGAGAAAGGAATTTGGGTTTTCTGTGGAAAATGGCCAAAACAGTAGGTGTGGGGACTTATATGGCAAAACACAGACTGAATTAGAACTGAATTTGGCCTTTCTATGTGGAGTTTACAGCATAAAATCAAAACTTGAAGGGTTTTGGGGAAATTGGATAAATACTTGTAATGGGGAAGTGAGCAATATAATGGTAGGTTGAATAACAGGTTCCGGAGTGCGTTGCTACAAATTTTCTAACCAGGTGGCAGTTGGAAAGCTTTAGGAGTTGACTGGGACATCGCTTTGCATGGAAACACAATTTGCCATATAAAACATTAAAAATAACATTTCATTGGTTTTATTCGCAAAATCTAAGTTGGCGGGGGTTTTTTTGGTTATCGGAAGGGTGACGTAAGTGGGAAAGGACGTTTTGTCGCATGCAGAGGGTGCTAAGCGGTATGGGACCGCTTTTGGGAATGGGTGGTATTTGGCTAGGAGCCAGCGATCCCACAGGATTTGCGACATGTGGTGGGAGTACGGTATAAAACCGCCTGGTGGGATCACACATTAATGTGCGGTCACCAGGGGGGCGCAAAATCAATAATGGTCCTCGAATGATGGAAGGGTGATTGGACGGTGGACGGGAGGAATAGTACAGCAGGGGCTTAACTGCGACATGCCCAATACAATTAAGTTATATTTAATTGTATCGGGGTTGTTGTGAATGGGTGGGGAGGTTATTAATTAACCATAAGGGTTAATTAATCCCTTTTTGTGCAGCGGGGGATTGGGTTGTTAACTAGTTACTGGTTAACTAGTTAATCCCAGTTAAAACACATTTATGGTTATTATTAACCAATGGGGCGACATATATAACATTTTGGGGATTTCTATATATATTTACATATGACGGGACAGGGTGAAGTTATGTGGGATTTATATAATAGGAGTTAGAAGTTAATATGATAAATGAAATGAAAGCACTAAGTTAAAACATATAGTGTATACATTTAAACTTAGACTTAAAGTGGAAAAAGGGGTTTTTTAGGTGATATTGTGTATTTTTCCTAAGTAAAATAGGATTTTACTTAGGAAAAGACTTTATGAAATCAAATGAATGGTTTATGGATGATTCTAAGTACTTAGGCTTTTTAAATTATTGGGTTGAGGGTCTGGTCCCTCCAGAAGTCAGAGAAATGCTCTGAGCCCCTCCAATTTAGCAAATGCCTTAGTCCTTAGCGGAAATTAGTGAATAATTAGGGAAAATGAGAAGGGGAATTAATCATTGCGACTTTGCTTTACTTGTGATGTCTTCAATGTAGTGTATGCCTTTGCTTTATGATGAAAAAGTGATAGATTTAACACATTTAGAGACATTATTCATCACATGTATCATTCTGCAATATCATCTACCTACCCTACCTACTTTAACCTAGCATTTTTTTTTTGTGCACTTAGACTAGCAAACCCTTATCAAATCTTCCTTTTCTTTTAAATGGCAAGCCTACCTAAGTCTACACTTATCACATCCAAGAGCTCAGGTTACACTGTTGAGCTCCTTTTTATTTACTCTACATATCTACTTATCTGCCAACCTTACACTGTTTGGTCATATATTTATTCTCTATTTCTACAACATGAAATTGAAAAATGAATGAGTCAAGTTTAAACAGTTTGGCTATTTATGAACTGTGGCATAAGTGACAAGTTGCACACAATTTGTTTATTACAGAAAATGAAAAAGAAGTGGCATTTAGACTTGCACACTTTTTTGGTCTTTTTTTGTTTGGGTTCATTTTTTCTCATTTTTTGACCATCTTTATTCTTTTTACCCTTTGATTTTTCTTTTAGGGTATACCCTCTTTACATTTTTTAAGTTTTTAATTTTTTGAAAATATGGAAAACCTTTGCAACAAGAAAAGGTATGAACATAGTACATAGCTCATCAAGCCCATCATGACATATGACACCTATTGGTTAGGAGCCTAACGTAACCTACACCTACATGCCCAACATTCAACATATAGGACGACATGCTCTTACCTTGAAGTCTATTGCTGCAATTTCACTTTGATTATTTGCATCTCCTACTTTATCTCAACCAACTCATTAGCATCATAACATACCAATAACATCATGATGACCTAATTGCATACAATGACTTCACAATAAATGTCTGACCTACCATACGTGCATAACCATAACCATGACAAAGCATGCATAGCAACATATAGACACTGACATGTATAACAAATGCATATACAACCATAACTCATGACCACACATCCCGCAACAACGCCATCAACCTTCACATGGTGACATCACTACAACCATGATCAACACCATGCAAATGCAATAAACACATGTTCTACAATCATAAGGAATACATATGCAATCGACGTGAATACATGACCAACACACCACCCATCCAATCCAAGGGTTGAACCATGCTTTAATACCACTCTATAGCACCCTCCTCCCACATCTCCCCAAGTAACCGAAAAACCAGGGTAAACATGTGACGATACACTACTATGATGGGATTAAACCTCCTATGTGACCTTAAGGAAGTGAAATCGACATAAACACATCAAACATACCTTCCACATCAATAAAAACATTCCGAGGAGCCATCCCAACCACTTAGGTATCATGCCCCTGAGTCCCACTAATTTTTTTAAGTTATTAAACCTCTATACGCTCCTATGCTATGGGAATGTCAGTGTCCATAGAGCTCTGGACACTCCCACAAGCCTGCATGCCTGCATCTAGGGACTATTTCTAGCATACCCATGCCAGACTCTACGGGATTTAAGGCATTTTTCAAGCCCAAAATTCTAGCCACTGCCCAAAACTTGTTACAACTTAAGGAATCCATTAAACACATGACGACAAGACTAATAACCTGTTGAAGCCTTGCATTTATTCTGCTCCAACATCGGGGATAACCACATGGTCCAGACCTTAAAGACAACTTCTTTTCCGCTTGAAGTGGTGGCTTCGACTGGTAAAAATGGGACCAGTTTCCTAGTGTGGGTTTCAAAATGAGAGTGGGTGGTTTTCAAGCGATTGCAGTAAGGATAGTGATAAATAAATGGCCTATTATATCATACAAATCTCTAGCTAACTTAACCTAATATAAACCTGAGTATTCTATGTCATATGCGATCTAAAAAGATATTTGTTTGACATGTGATAATAAAGATCAATGACACATTAAACAGAGGTCATAACATGTAAAGATAATTTCTTTGACTAAATAGTTAGTCAAAGAAATGTATAAACTATATCGCATATATCTGATGATTATATATGAAATAAACAATTTCAGCTATGCATCATACAATAGTGCAATTAACGCTTAACGGAAAGAACATATCTCGTGTACAATTCATGAAAATGAAGTGTTATCACTAATTAAATTAAAGTAGAACTAATCATACAAGATATAAGTACCATATATGTGAAGTTCTGCTCATTTGACTAATGACATAGATCGGCTCCTTTCTTCATATCAAATTATCTTCCAAGTATACAATAGTGCATTAACAAAGGAAAGTAGTCTGATATTTAAAAGAAATGACTATGTTCAATAATTTCATCAAGGCATTCACAAACTTACAGAAGTTCATTCTTTGCAAATGTTTTTGATAAAATTATGGACCCTTCTCTAAATGCATGAGAAAGGTATAAATACTATTCTAACTAATGTTCAAAAGTAGATTGAACAACAATTTGAGGAGGTTTCAAACAACTTTCCTCCTAACCTAACTCTAAAAATAAAAGTGACTTGATGAGCAGAGGTTATGATGATGACTTGTTGTCTTCCATCTTCTCTTTTAAATTGCATATATCGGTCATCGGTTTGACTTGAGGAGGTGCCCCAAACTATGTTTTGACCTATCCTGCGAAAATAACATTTGTGAGAGGTGGCATCATTCGTTGAGTTGAATGGAGTGAGCAATTGAGGGTCATGATTTGGCTATGTGGCTTGACAAGGTATTGCCAATACATCTCCCAGTCATTCTTTCCTAACTCTGCGATTACTTCCCTTTGGATTTTCGCTCTTTCCTTCAAGCTTTTATGCAAGTCATTTAAATCAGGCAGTATTTTCGGGTTACCTTCATTCACCAGGTTGGTGGTATGAAAATTGTGGTTTACTGCTTTTACTATGTTCTTTGACATCCCTGCTACTCTTTCCACTACTAATTCAGCTTGCTTGATCCACGCGTCCCAATTTGTGAATGTAATGTCCTTATGTGTCTCCTTAATCTTGGGCAGATTAGCCCTCCTTCCTTCTTATGTTTCTTTCCATTCAATGAATTATGAGATCCTTGTATTTAGATCATTAACTCCAGTCCTTTGGTCAATCGCCTTATCCATTAACTGGTCACTAGTGATCAGATAAGGAGCGATATGTGACATTCTTTGGAAAAATTGTTCTTCTTGTTTTGATAGGAGAGGGTTTAGCTCTAGTGCCTCTTTGATGAATTCCTTGACAGTAGGGACATCTTCATATTTTTCCATGGCTTCTTACAATTCTTGAACTTGCATGTTCTTCGCAGAAATGTCTACTTCATGGTTTATCTTTAACACTTCCATATTTTGTTGCAATTGAGTGATTTGTTCAACAACTTGCTGGTTCAAATTTTCTTTTTCAACTTGCAGTTGTTGCTCGAGGTGCGCTATCTTCCCTTCTTTCTCCCTTAACAAAATAGATATCTTGGTAGCTTTACGCATGGTGGTAGTTGCATATTCCCTTGTAAACTACGACAGTCCAATCAAATTTTCAACTGGGTTGGAAGGAATATCCTTCCAGACTATGTCCATCGACTCATTCCTAGGTGGGATATCGGGTATCCCTATCCTCCTTATTTTCCTCTGTCTCCTTACTACAACCTTGTGAAGTGGGTTGTAGAACACATCTAAAGGAGGAATTTTAGTCACCTTTAGGACAATTTTTGATGTGGGCAAAGCAGGACTGACTTATGTCTGTTGTGAACTTGTCCCTTGCTCATCCATCGGCTCAGACTTTGTAAATTTTTGGGTATGCAGAGGAGTGTGATATTATGTTGTTTCCTCAGCATTTGTTGTCTTAAGGGTGTCTTGTAGTTTTTTATTGAATTCGTCTCACTCCTGCTCCAAACTACTACTTTTGATCTCAGAACCAGTATCTTTAGTCGGGTCACTTATAACCTATTTTTTGGCTAACCTCCTGTTGGATTCCGATGTATTCTCGGTGTCTTGGGCTTTCCCTGTATCTAGTGCTTTCCTTGTGTCCACTTGAGGATCTATGCGATAATTTGTTCCCTCACCGTTGACAGTCACACTGGGTGTAGGTTTGTCCTCAATTTTTAACAAATTCAACGGAATTATTTCGAGCCTTTTATTTTTGAATTTCTGAAATCTTTCAAAATCTTCAGGACTCAGATTTTCCCTTGCCCACTCGAACGCTTGTTCGAATGATTCAACTGACTGTGAAAGGTATTCACAATTATTAGCCTCATGGATAAAGGGCTTGATCTTCATAGCAGTAGTAATATTATGTGCTATTTTGTCTCAATCAAATTTCCTTTTCAGTAGAGTATGGAGCCTGAGACTCTCTAGGCTTATCGAGTCCTTGGTTGCATGGTTAAAATTTGCTAACGAAAAGGAACCACAACGAATGGGAATAGATGACCACAATGAATTTTTGTTATCTTTTAAGGTCTTGGTCAAGCCTTTTCCCACAGTCTGGTAAGCTATTTCTCTTGCTAATAGTTTATTAGAGACATACAAAGGAAGGACATGCGGGTTCGTTGTACTGCCAAAAACCCTGATGTATGTAAACCATTCTTCAACAAAATACTTGTCCACTACAAGAAGGTTTGTAGCGGCTTCTTTGGAAAACCTAGGGGCTTTTTTATTAAAAACTAATTGATGCAATGGCAAAATAACAGCATGGCATATTTTATAAAAATGGGGTATATAATGGGATTCCCAAATCTGTTTATGGCTGAGATGGATAGGGTAGGGATCTTGCAACGTCCATTTCCAACCCATGATTGGAAATTCAGTGCATAAATAGATGGCATCCATGATGTATGCACTGAAATAAAATGGAGGAAGGTTCTCTGCGGAGGAGGATCTCTTTTGACGATATTCGAAGATGGAAGTGGCTAGGTTATCAGATAAGATAGTGGCCCAATTCATTATGTGGGAATTGACACAGGCATCAATCAAAGGAATCCATTCTATGGAAAAATTAGCATTATTAGGTAATCTATATAGTCTACATAACATAGCAACTGCATAGTTGTAGGGGTTTTCTAAGGAGGCTACAAGATACATACCCATTTTATCAAATTTTAACTTGTTCTCCAGTACCATCCAGCCCTAGATCATCTTGAAAGGTTCTTTGTTTTTCTTTGCAATGTTGGCCATGTATGACTTGTCATATATGTCCTGAGGGTTAGATATATGGTACATTTTCTTTAGGTCTTCAGCTTTGAATGATCCCATGAGGTCCATCCTCAAGTTCCTGAATTTCCTATCTTCAATACTAAGATTTTCCACCACCCACCTAATCATATCAGTATATGGGATTATTTTCGCTCTCGCTCCTATTCTGTGAAGGAAGGAACAAGCAACATCTTTGAATTGGACTCTTGAAGGTTTTATTGAATCAGTCGTTGCCTTTACGATAGTAATCTTGGGACGCTCATCTTCAAGCCTGTTGTATATGACTTCCCATACTGTCGTTCCCCCATCGACACTGCAAAATGTATTAGAGAATATAGGTGACATTTATGATAGCTCAGACTCTGTAATGCTCTGCTTTTTCTGCTTTTACATCACCTTTCACAATGACATGTCTTTTGAAGCTTGCTTGAAACAAAAGAGATATATCAGCGTAGACGATATAGGGCAATTAAAGTTGAAAGCTCTCTAAAATGGCTTTGAATCGTGGGAAGATTTCGAACGAGATATTCAACGTTAGCTAGCCATAACTTGTAGAATCATTACCTCTCCTCAGGCTGCTAAACATTAATTACCTTGTTAAACCATTCATTATTATATTAAAACACAATAACTTCCCAAGCTTCATGCTTTATTTGCACATCGCAACTTTTAAATGTTGTATATAGCGTTTCCTGGAGATAATGCGAAATGCGATTGCGTAAATCGCAATATCGCATTTCACAAATCGTTAAAGGATGACACAATGGCCTGCATTATTTATTTGTGAATCTACAAAGTGAAATTGTGTGTTCTTAAGGTTTTCTTATCGGAATATCGCAATGGGGGGTTTCATCGCATATTGCAAATCAGGATTTACTTAAAGATGTTTATAATTATCACATGGAAAAAAATGCAAAACGCGATAAAGATCCTAAGCTTGGTTTTTTTTCTAAGAGTTTTCAAGGCAATTTCTTAGAGTTGGGATTTATTTTTTAAAGACTAAAAATTTAAAAAGGGCCCCCATTTATATGTCAAATATCAACTATTATTCGTATAAATGGGGGGGTTGTTACATAGTACAACAATTGGCGATTCACTTGGGAGAACCAGCTATCTCTGACTAATCTTTTGAAATTTATAAAAACTTTCAAAATAAGAAAAGTTATAGGGATAATAATTACATGAGTTATAACCTAAACAATATTCCTTTGAAATCATAGTCACTTGCTCAATCTATCTATTCATCTACTTTACTCTTGTAGTGATAAAAATACAAATGTTTGCATCAGTCAATTCTAACATTTTAAAGAGATATAGCAAGTGCCTTCTACAGATTAGTTTTTTGGTTTTCTCATTTATCATAGATAGAGCCTCTGCTGCCAGTGGGCTTTCATAGCCTTGACAGGGTTACCTTTTAACCAACAATGATTCATTGTCCCATCCGAAGCAATTTTCAAAATTCAAAATGATATTCATTTTATTTTTCTTTTTCCTTAGGACCTTTCTTTTCTTTTCATGTAATTTTCTTTTGAAATTTAAAAGACATTGTCTAGGCTTAGTAACCTAATAATGAAAATGCCACTCACCAGTTGTAACTAAATTGAACAAGTTGGCTCTTGATGAGACCCCTTGTCCTTTGATTGATTAGATCATTGGCTGTTACCCTGTTTTGATATGTAGTTTTGGTAATATCAGTTTAATTATTCCCCTATGATCATGGTAAACAAGCTCGTGATGAGACTTATTATCTTTTGAGTTTTATATATTTTAGAGTTACATTCTGAAAGAAAAAAATAAATTATCTGATGGAGTGAATCATCGGCCCCTTTAAAGAGTTTTGGATGATAATGATAGAGTTTTGAGATACTCATCTGTATAATGTCCTTACTAGGTTAAAGATTCTTTTCTTTTACTGATAACAAGAGATCTATACTTTATAAAGATAAGAGCTTGTTCATTGAACAAATGTTTTTAGCAAGGCCAAGTTTTTTCAAACAAATAAGGTTCATTTTGATACTCAAATTCTCTAATTATTTCTTCAACTTTTCCTACTTATAGAAGTGAAAAATCAAAATATTATTAGATGTTTTATTTTGAAAATCCAACAGTAAATACTACATTAACATTTATTTTCCTAAGAATCTTAAAGAAAATATGATACAAAAATAGAAGAGGTTGTCTTCTAGGAAAAGTATTTTTTCATAATTTTCCCATTAACGACCAAGGAATCCACTTTACCTGACAAGTCTTGTAAAAGAAATGTTGATTGACCAATTTTCTCAATGATTTGGAATGGTTCAAGCCACAATTTTTGGAACTTGGTATTCTTACCTTTTTCCTCATGTGATTTGTCCCATTTCAAAACCAGATCACCTACTTCAAAATTTTTATGACTGGCAGAGGTTGTATCAAAAGAAGCTTTGACTAACTGCTGATGATGGGAATGGGTAGCTTTATCCTTTTCTCTTTCTTCTTCGAGTCTAAGGATATGCAATTGTCTTGCTTGAAGAGAAGAAGGATTTTCATTGATAAACTCCACTAGGGTGGGAGATGGGATTGCTATGTTTTTGGGGGGAACTACTTCTTTTCCATAAACTAAAGCAAAAAGGAGAAGAACTGATTGAGGCCTTCTGTGTTATTCTATCTGCCCAAAGAGAAAATGTCAATTTTTTGTGCCAATTCCTATGATTTTGGTCTATAGTCCTCTTGATGATTCTTATAAGGTTTTTGTTTGTTGATTCGGCTAATCCATTACCTTGTGGATAATAGTTGGCTGAATAATTCAATTTGAAACCTCTTTTCAAAGCAAATTCTACCATAGTATTTCTAGAAAAATAAGATGCATTATCAAACATTAAAGTTGTGGGTAAGCCAAACCTGGTGATTATGTACTAATCAATAAAATATGTAATACTTTTTGTATTAGCTACCTTTAGTGGGATAACCTCTACCCATTTTGTGAAATAATCAATAGCTATAATGATGTATTTGTGCTTCTTGGAAGAGTTAGGAATAATCTCACCAATTATATCTAATTCCCATTGTCCAAATAGTTGTTGGATATTGACTGGCTGCAAAGGGAATGTTGGTTTCTTTTCTCTTCCATCTGTAGTTTGACAAGTTTTGCATTTTCTTGCATACTCGTGCATCTTTGAACAATGTTGGCCAATAATAACCCACATGTAGGATTTTATGAGTTGTGGTGTTTCCTCCGAAAAGACCTCTAACTGGTCCATCATGTAACTCCGGCATAACCTTTTTCAGCTTCAAGTTTCTCAAGGCATATTAATGACTCTTAATCATAATTTTTTCTAAATAATACATCATCAACCAATTGATATTGATTTGATTTCAACCTTAAAGCACGTTTTGTTTTGTAATTGAGATGCATAGGAGCATATCCATTCTTCAAATAAAACTTCAAATCAACATACTATGATTGCGCATTGTTGAGGCTTACCTCTGATATTTGTACTTCATTACCTTGGTCTTCTTTTGTTGATAAGTGGGAAGCTCCAATCAGCATCTTGCAAAAACCTTGGCCCCTAACAATTTTAACTGGTTGGATTTCTACATCATATTCTTGAAATGTAGTGACCCAATTGGCTCTCTTCTCACCCACTTCTCTTTAAATCAATAGTTTCCTTACTGCAGGGTATGGTACTATTATTTTTGTATGAGTTTTGAGGAGAAAAGGTCTGAAATGTTTCAAGGTTTTAAAGACAACAAAAGCTTGTTTCTCAATAGCTGAGTAATTTAACTTGGCACCTTGTAAATTTGAACTGAAAAAAGAGAAAGGTGCTTCTATGTTTTGATCATTTAGCTATGTTCAATTGCCGCATATGATGTATCAGATGAAAAAGTATACAACACAAAAGGTTTGAGAAAATATGGAGTGGTTAAAGAAGGAGCATTGATGATGGCCTTTTTTATTAACTCAAATGACTCTCTTTCATCTTTACCCCATTTAAAGACTGCATTTTTTCTTATCATTGATTGAAGGGGTAAAACAATTTATGAGAAATCTGGAACAAATATTTTTACAAAATTGATTTGGCCTAGGAATGATTGCACGGTCTTTTTGTTATGAGGGAGAGGAATCTTTTCAATTTCTTGGATTCTATCAGGATCAATATAAATTCCTTTCTTAGACACTATGAACCCAAGAAGCTTGGCTTCTGCTAAAGCAAAGTATGACTTTTTGGGATTTAAAGAAATGTCATATTTCTTGCATATTTCAAAGATATTCTTTAGGTCATTCAAATGATTGTTTCTATTCCTAGAGTAGACTATGATGTCATCTAGGTAAATAACAACTAATTTACTAATTAGATCTTTAAAAGTAATATCCATGGCGCATTGGAATGTAGCACCTGCATTGATAAGTCCAAAAGGAATATTCTGATAAGCATATGTTCCCCACTTGGTCCCGAATGTCATCTTTAACCTGTCATGTGGATGTACAAGGATCTGACTGTATCTTAAAAATACATCTAGAAAAGACATTAACTGAGAACTTGCAACTGATTTCAATATTTGCTCTATGGTAGGCAAAGGAAAGTTATCCTTTTGACAAGCTCTATTCAAGTTTCTAAAATCAATACAAATCCTAATATTGCCATTCTTTTTCCTTACAGGAACAATATCTGATACCCATTTTGAGTGTCTAACAGGAAAGATTATCTTTGCTTTTAGAATTTTGTTCAACTCAGATTTGATTTGAATTTCAAGGTTTGGATGAATATTTCTAAGCTTCTGTTGAAATGGTTTCTCATTAGAAGTCATTGGTATAGTATGTTGAATTATAGAGGAATCATAGGTCTTGAGATATGAATAATCCTAGGCAAAGACACTCTTATATGTTTTCAACAACTTGATGAATGATATCCTTTCTTCAGGTGATAAACCAAGACCTAGGTTGACATTTTGAGGTTTTTCAGTTGTACCTAGGTTTACCACTTCAAATCTCCGAGTAGAACTCTGAGTCTTGGAGTTGGTAATATTCTTAAATCTGTCTTTCAAATCATATAGATCTTCCATTTTGACTACAGATTTCGGAATTGGCTTTTGATCTTGTTTATGGTTGATTTTCAAGTCATGCTCGTGTTCATCTATGATTTGTTCCTCATAAGATCCTTCTAATGTAAGGAAATCGATTATATCAACATCATTATTAAACACTCTCCAATTTGTTACATTATCAGGAATGGATGGTCTAAAAACTAACTCTATGGAAAACCTATCTGGATTAAATTCTTCTGAAGGTATAATTTGGATGCTACATTGGCAAGTAAGTTAGCACTTGCATTTTGTAATCTAGGGACTAAAGAAATGTTAAAAGCAGTGAAATAAGAAGTAAGATTTTGGGCTAAAGATTGATAATGTTTGATATGCCTAGACACACAATGGATTGTGTTTCTTACATGTTTAATAACTATTTCTGAGTCTCCATATACTTGCAAATACTTGGCATTAAGGCCAATGGCTTTGTACAATCCTTGAATCAAAGCTTCATATTCTGAAACATTGTTAGTGCATTGAAATTCAAGCCTGCAAGCTAACATGATTTTTTCTCCTTGTGGGTTGATTAAGATGCATCCTACACCTACACCATCTTCAAACTTGGAACCATCAAAATAAAGAGTCCAGAATAGTGAATTATTTATCAACTACATCTACACACTTGGAAGCATCTATTTGTGAAAAAATTTCTATCTAAGATATTACAACATTATCTGGAAAGGGAGATCTTTGAGCATTAAAGGATCCCAATAATTACTCAGCCGAGTAGTTTCCAATAATGTTATTGGTGAAAGCTATAGTTTCATTGCTTCCTTCGAGATCAGTGACTGTGTACTTCATGAATTTTTCACGGTCTACTTTGATTTGGTTTGGTTTACCATTGTGTGACAACCACATGTGAGACCAGTCAGTTGCAAAGTATTCATGCAACTTTTCAGACCAATCCCTACTTAGAATTAAACCATAAAATTTAGGATATCAGCCACTAGAATATCAATTATTTGTGAGACTTTTGGATTAGAGGAAAGCCTGATTGAAACTGATGCTATCTCTCCAAGTTCTTCTACTTTAGTTTTGTCTAATTGAACTATGTGTACAACAGATTTTTGAGGTGTAATATTCAATTTGGTACACATAGTTCTTGGCATAATATTTGAAGAGGCCCCTAAATCAACAAGGAAATTATGGACATTTCTGTGAAAATCTCATAAGTAAGAAGAAATGGAGGTGTATGAGAGATAGACCTATCACCTATCACCTATCAAAATTAAATCTGAAGGATTTACTTTGTTTGAAGATGGAGGTTTTCCCATAGCATAAGCAGCTTGAGTGACCACGACGGATGGTAGAGGGGCTACATGAACTACTTTTAACTCGCTGAGTAGAATTTTCTTGTTGTTGTTTGAGTTTAGTCAGCTCATGTAATGAAATATTTTCTCTTGTCTTTTTAATATCTTCGACTATGTTATATTCTATTGTATTCGAGATCACTAACATTTTGGAAGCAGACGGAGGATCTAGTGGAATAGAATCAGTTTGAGTAGTCTTAGATTTGTTACTTACTGCCTTCTCCTTTATAGGAGTAGCAATTTTCTGTTTTTGAATTGTTGTAGACATATCAGGAGAGTTTTTACTTCTTGTAGTTACTGGCATAGCTTGTGCTTCCTCTTCAGTTGGAAGAATAAAGTCCCACATTCTCTTTAACTCGACTTCTTGTTCAGTCATAGCTTCCTCTTTGGTTGGCAAGTCTTCTTCTGTTTTCGGATCAGACGAAATAGTATTTGGTGGATGAGATATAGAAGAATGATTTCTTTTAAATGAGCGAAAAGGTTTCTTGGGAGCATATGATTTTGCAACCTATTTCTTGATTTCGACCATTTTGTTGGACATGGTCTTTAACACTTTCTGAAGGCCTTCAAGGTCAAAAGGATCCTTTGGAGTTTTCTTTTTTGAATCATCCTTGAATGTTACTTTCTTTGATTTCCTTTCATCTTTCTGTGACCTCTTTTCTAAAGCAATAATTCTTCTTTCTAGAGATAGAGCTTCCTTCATGTTTTCTACAAGGTTAGCCTTATTAACTCTATCTACAAAAATTGTGATATTAGAAGGGAGGGAGGATATGTACCATTCTATTTGTACATCCACTGCAGGTTTTGAGGAAGCTGGGATTTTGTTTAGTAACTTGTTAAATCAGGAGTTGAAGTCTTTGATCCTTTCATTGAATTTGCTTTTAAGTTGGAAAGATCATTGACTAAGGATGCTATAGTCCTGTCATCACCAAATTTTTCAAGAAATACTTCTTGAAAAGTATCCCAATCTCTTATTAAGCCCACTGGAAGGGAAAAATACCAAGATCCAGCAGATCCTTGGAAAGTATAACGAAACAAT
>APFE030447557.1:78471-107042 GCA_000404065.3 Pinus taeda
TGTAGGAATTACAGGGTAAGTTCCTCAGACAGAACACCAGAAGGACACCGCTCACAAACAGATCACAGATCAATACACCAGTATTTTGAAGTGGTTAAAACCCTCAGAGAGGGAAACAGTCCACGGCCTGCGCCAACGTGGCTACTACAGGCAATTTATTAATAAAAGAATGAAAATTTACATAAGCTTCTCTCATGCACGGTTAACCTACAAATGACCCTCCATGCGCTTTAAATAGAATTCATGGACCAATCGGGTGTCAAGACACGGATCAAGTGTCGGTAATACCGAGGAGAGAATGAACCGTCGGATCACTACATATCGTGACCGTCGGATTGTAAGTTACAAAATGTACAACGGTAAAGAAACACACTTTACCTAACTCTATACCTAACTCTATACTAGACCAAGTTGAACTTAACTATTCCTATGTGTCGGAATATCCTAACAAAAGACATCTCCTTTTCCGTTTGAAGTGGTGGCTCCGACTGGGGGTAATGGGACCAGTTTCCCAGTGTGGGTTTCAAAATGAGAGTGGGTGGTTTTCAATCAGTTGCAGTAAGGATAGTGATAACTAAATGGCCTATTCTATCATGCAAATCTCTAGCTAACTTAATCTAATATAAACCCTAGTATTCTATTTGATATGTGATCTAAAAAGTTATATGTTTGACATGTGATAATAAAGATCAATCATGCATTAAAAAGAGGTGATAATGTGTAAAGATAGTTTCTTTGACTAAATAGTTAGTCAAAGAAATGTAAAAACTATATCGCATATATTTGATTATTATATATGAAAATAAACAATTTCAGCTAGGCATCATATAGTAGTGCAATTAATGCTTAACAGAAAAAACATATCTCATATACAATTCATGAAAATGAAGTGTTATCACTAATTAAACTGAAACAGAACTAATCATACAAGATATAAGTACCATATGTGTGAAGTTCTGCTCATTTGACTAATGACATAAATCAACTCCTTTATTTAGATCAAATTATCTTCCAAGTATGCAATAGTGCACCAACAAAGGAAAGTAGTTTGATATTTAAAAGAAATAACCATGTTCCATAATTTCATCAAGGCATTCACAACCTTACAAAAGTGAATTCTTTGCAAATGTTTTTGATAAAATTCTAGATCCTTCTCTAAATGCAGAAGAAGGGTATAAATACTATTCTAACAAATGTTCAAAAATAGAGTATACAAAAATTTGAGGAGGTTTCAAACAACCTTCCTCCTAACTAGTCAACTAAATCTAAAAATAAAAGTGACTTGATGAGCAAAGGTTGGGATGATGACTTGTTGTGTGATAGCTTCTCTTTTAAATCGCATATATCGGCAATTGGTTTGACTTGAGGAGGTACCCCAAACTGTGTTCTGACTTGTCCTACGAAAATAGCATCTGTGAGAGGTGGCATCATCTATTGAGATGACTGGAGTGAGAAATTTAGGGTCATGATTTGGTTGTGTGGCTTGACAAGGTATTGCCAATACGCCTCCCAGTTAGTCTTTGCTAAATTTGTGATTGCTTCCCTTTGGATTTCTGCTCTTTCCTTCCAGCTTTTATGCAATTCATTTAAATCAGGCAGTATTTTCAGGTTACCTTATTTCACCATGTTGGTGGCATGAAAAGTGTGGTTTACTCCTTTTACTATGTTCTTTGACACCCCTACTGCTCTTGCCACTGCTAATTCAGCTTGCTTGATCCGTGCATCCCAATCCGTGAATAGAATGTCCTTATGTGTCTCCTTAATCTTTGGCAGATTAGCCCTCCTTCCTTCTTTTGTTTCTTTCCATTCGATGAATTCTGAGATCCTTGTATTTGTACCATTAAATTTAGTCCTTTAGTAAATCACCTTATCCGTTAACTGGTCACTGGTGATTAGATAAGGAGTGATATGCGACATTCTTTGTCAAAATTGTTCTTTTTGTTTTGATAGGAGGGAATTTAGCTCTAATGCCTCTTTGATGAATTCCTCGACAATAGGGACATCTTCATATTTTTCCATGACCTCTTGCAATATTGAACCTGCATGTTCTTCACAGAAATGTCTTCTTCATGGCTTATCTTTAACACTTCCATATTCTATTGCAATTGAGCGATTTGTTCAGCAACTTGCTGGTTCACATTTTCTTTTTCAACTTGCAGTTGTTGCTCGAGGTGCATTATCTTCTCTTCCTTCTCCCTTAACAAAATATATATCTCAGTAGCTTTATCCATGGTTGTAGTTACATATGCCCCTGTAAATTGCAACTACAAGTAGGATCGAGGGTATCTCTATCCTCCTTCTTTTCCTCCTCTTTACCACAACCTTGTAAAGTGGGCTATAGAACACATCTAAAGGAGGAATTTCAATCACATTTAGGACAATTTTTGATGTGGGCAAAGAAGGAATGATTTATGTTTTCTACGAACTTATCCCTTGCTCATCCATTGGCTCAGACTCTGTAATTTTCTAGGTATGCAGAGGAGTGCGATATTCTGTGGTTTCTTGAGCACCTGTTGTCTTAGGAGTGTCTTGTAGTTTTTTATTGAATTGGTCCCACTTCTGCTCCAAACTGCTGCTTTTGATCTCAGAACCGGTATCTTTAGTTGGGTCACTTATAACCTATTGTTCGACTAACCTCTTGCTAGATTATGTTGTATTCTCAGTGTATTGGGATTTCCCTGTATCCAGTGCTTTCCGTGTGTCCACTTGAGACTCTATGCGATAATTTGGTCCCTCAATGTTGACAGTCACACTGGGTGTAGGTTTGTCCATGGTTTTTAACAAATGCAACGGAATTATTTCGAGCCTTTTGTCTCTGAATTCCTGAAATCTTTCAAAATCTTCAGGACTCAGATTTTCCCTTGCCCACTTGAACGCTTTTTCGAATGATTCAACAGACTGTAAAAGGTCTTCAGAATTATTAGCCTTATGGTTAATGGGCTTTATCTTCAACGCAATAGTAATATTATGTGCTATTTTGTCTGGATCAAATTGCATTTTCGACAGAGTATGGAGCCTAAGGCTCTCTAGGCTTATTGATTCCTTGGTTGCATGGTTAAAATTTGATAACGAAAAGGGACCACATCGAATGGGAAAATATGGACACAATGACTTTTTGTTATCTTTTAGGGTCTTGGTCAAGCCCTTTCCCATAGTTTGGTGGGCTATTTCTCTTGCTAATAGTTTATTAGAGACATACAAAGGGAGGACATGCAGGTCTGTTGTACTACCAAAAACCCTGATGTATGTAAACCATTCTTCAACAAAATACTTGCCCACTACGAGAAGGTCTGTAGCGACTTCTTTGGAAAACCTAGGGGATTTCTTACTAAAAATTAATTTATGCAATGGCAAATAACAACATGGCATAATTTATAAAAATGGGGTATATAATGGGATTTCCAAATATGTTTATGGCTGAGATGGATAGGGTAGGGGTCCTGCAAGGTCCATTTCCAACCCATGATTGGAAATTTAGTGCAGAAATAGATGGTATCCATGATGTATGCGCTGAAATAAAATGGAGGAAGGTTCTCTATGGAGGAGGATCTCTTCTTACGATAATCAGAGATGGCAGTGGCTAGGTTATCAAATATGATATTGGTTGAATTCATTATGTGGGAATTGACACAGGCATCAATCAAAGGAATCCATTCTATGGAAAACTTAGCATTATTAGGTATTATGTATAGCCTACATAACATAGCAACTCCATAGTTGTAGGGGTTTGCTAAGGATGCTACATGATACATACCTGTTTTATCAAATTTGAACTTGTTCTCCAGTATCCTCTAGCCCTGGATCATCTTGAAAGGATCTTCATTTTTCTTTGGAAAGTTGGCTAGGTATGACTTGTCATATATATCCTAAGGGTCGGGTATATGGTACATTTTCTTTAGGTCTTTAGCTTTGAATGAGCACATGAGGTCCATCATCAAGTTCCTGAATTGCCTATCTTCAATACTGATATTTTCCACCATGCACCTAATCATATCAGTATATGGGAGTATTTTCGCTCTTGCTCCTATTCTATGAAGGAAGGAATAGGAAGCAGCGTTGAATTGGACTCCCAAAGGTTTTATTGAGTCAGTCGTTTCCTTTATGACAGTAATCTTGGGACACTCATCTTCAAGCCTGTTGTATATGAATTCCCATGTTGTCGCTCCCCCATCAGCACTGCAAACTGTATTAGAGAATATAGGCGACATTTCTGGTAGCTCAGACTCTGTAATGCTCTGCTTTTTCTACTTTTGCATCACCTTTCACAATGACATGTCTCTTGAAGCTTGCCTGAAATGGAAGAGATATATCAACGCAGACCATATAGGGAAATTAAGGCTGAAAGCTCTCTAAAATAATTTTGAATCATGGGAGGATTTTGAACAAGAGATTCAATGTTAACTAGCCATAACTTGAAATATCATTACCTCTCCTCGGGCTACTAAACATTAATTACTTTGCCAAACCATTCATTATTATATTAAAACACAATAACTTCCCATACTTCATGCTTTATTCACGCATTGCAAATTTTAAACGTTGTAATATAGTGTTGCCTGGAGATAATGCGAAATGCGATTACAAAAATTGCAATATCGCATTTCGCAAATCATTAAATGATGACACAATGGCCTGCATTATTTATTTGTGACTATGCAAAGTGTAATTGCGTGTTCTTAAGGCGTTCTGATCAGAATATCGCAGTGGGGGGTTTCATCGCATATCACAATTCGGGATTTACTTAACGATGTTCATAATTATCACATGGAAAAAATGTGAAATGTGATTTGCGATAAAGATCCTAAGGTTTGGTTGTTTTCTAAGAGTTTTCAAGGCAATTTCTTAGAGTTGGGATTTATTTTTTAAAGACTAAAAATTTAAAAATGGTTCCCATTTATATGTCAAATATCAACTATTATTCGTATAAATGGGGGGGTTGTTACATAGTACAACATAACCCAAAAACTAACTCCGAGGCTAGGCCTAACCATCCCCAACCGGGACTGACATTCTATCAAACACTTGGCATGAATGAAATTTACAGGTTTAAATAACATATCTGAACATAGGGGTCTCATACTTGTTTGAGAATTGCTACGAAGCATTTTTCCCTTACATCATTAGCCATAGTACCATCTATTAGGTCATAGATACATTGTTTATTCGTTTACAAATAAAAACATAAGGAGAGACATACATCATCATTGTCAGTATACATATACATAACCAACATAATAGCAACAAAAATACCAAGGAAATCTCATCCATATGATCCACATATAGACGAGTATAATACTCATAGAATAACAAGGATAAATAACCTCATATTAATGATGCAAAATGCAAACCTGAGATGGGACTACCGTGTTCCAACCGACTATAGAATGGTTGAGCCAAATCTCTCTTTAGCCATTCACCCTCGTGCCATATTCCAAGCATGAATGTGGGACTCAAACCAAAAGAACCAACCAGGGCATCTCAAGGCTAAACCGCCTCACCCTCGTCAATAAAAACTAGGTTTTACCGTAATCTGTCCCAGATCACTAAGACAATACAATCAACATGTAATAATATGTTTTACCATGATATCCACCAGATCACAAGGCCAAAACAAGCATGGATGCCACCGGATTTCTCCACCTACCTCGTGAGGAATTTTCCTATCTCCTAGTCTCTCAAGCTTTACCTCAATCCACATCGGATCACTAGGACCTAAACCAAGACCCACTCTCCAGGATTTACCGCATATCCCAACCTGGGATTACTAGGTCGAACGGAGAGAAATCCACCTCTTGGCTTTACTGTATATCCCGTCATTCACCGACAAGGATTCCTAGGCCCACCAAGGCAACACAAAATTTGGCTTTACTGCAACCCACGATCTGGTTCAGGGGTTACTAGGACATGTGTTCTATCATCTGAAGATCCACCTCACTCAGCTTCAAATTCATCCAGCAATCCAGCTCAACCAAAACATGAGAACCCCATCACACCATGGCTATCCAGAAATGGCAAGGCTAGGCTGAAAACATTGTCACACTAGGAAAAATCCATGCCATAACAACAAAAGAACCACATGCAATACCATGCATACTAAATCTAGCAAGGAAAACACACATGCAAATTGGTACCTGCAAAGAATTCTGTTGTAGTTGCTTTATCCTACTCTTCCTTGCTTGCTCCTTCCTTCCTCTTGCCTTCTTTTCCTTTCTTGATCCAATGCAAAACCTGAGAAAAATCTTGTCAAGTGATTCACATAAGTATTTTGATCAATGAAGCCTCTATTTTATTCAATTTCAATTATTTTCCTTCAATTTCCTCCTCACATGCAATTTGTGACCTTTCACCTTCCTTTGCTCCTAATTTCCATTATTTTCATAAATAAATGTGCCAAAAATGCCTTTTTTCGTTTTTAGTGCCTTTTCCAATTTCCTTTAGCCATAACAAACTGAATCAACACCCATACTAGGATTTCTTGCCCACCATTCAGCTTGGAATACATGCCCCATCACTATGGTTGTATATATTTTACATGGAATTTTCACCATGGTTGTTACATCCACCAACAGGGATGTCAGTAGAAGACTAGACCAAGTTGGATCAAAAGGAAAAGATAACAATACAATTGTGTCTCTTAGATTTAGTATTACTGAATGTTTCAGGAGAAGCTATAACAAAGTTTTTGTGAGATAAGTTAAGGTATTTATATTAATCTAAGTCTTTGGTGAACAAACTGTTCCTATAGAAGTAGATGTATAATCTGAGAATGAATGATGAAGACTCAATGATAGAGAATTGGAACACCTTCAATTTTGTGGCAAGCTAGCTATTATATGTTAATATTAATATTTTAGATGAAGAAAAGTGCATCAATTTGTTATGTTACCTACCACACTTGTGTGATATTCTAGTTGTTGGCATAGGTAATAATGAAATAAATTTAAAGTTCAATGAATTAGTATCATCCTTATTATCGAAGGAGATGAGATTGAAAAACATGGAAAGTCAAAACATAAATTCCTTTTTAGTAAGTGGATGCTCCTAGAATAGAAAAAAAAAATCCCTTGAGTGATAGATATAAATCTAGATGAATATCTAAATCTCCATTTAAATTCATAAATGTGTGTTGGAGATGTGGAAAATAAAGGAATTGCAAGAAGTATTGTAGATCTAAAATTCATGAGAAAGGGAGAGGATCTGAAGATGCTCCCTCTACAAAAGAAAAAAATCCTCAAATGAAGGAGGGGTTGTGTACTTGGTGTTGTGTGTGGAGCATGATTGTTCAGAGGTCTTTGTTTCAGTCGGATGTATACCCCAAGAAGTTTGTACACCCCTCCACGCGGGGGGGTGTGAGGGGGACTTGTCCCCCCTGCGGGGGTCCGGGGGGGCTGATCCCCCCCGGCTGGGGGTCTGGGGCCAACGGTCCCCCGGCGGGGGCTCGGGGCAGGCCCTGGAAGCTAAAAACAGATGTAAATTTGCCTTGTAAAAAGTATAGTAATTTCTAGTCAATCTGGGCCGTTCATTAGGCGGATGATCTGACGGTAGAACTTATGTTTAGTTTAGGGTTTTTTTCCCTAGAAGGCAACCCCTCTCTTTGTATGAGGGCATTGTATTTGAGGCTATGATAGATGTGTATTCTATATGTGTGAGCGGAAAATAGAGAGGTGTGTCTGTGAGAGAAAACAGAGGATATTACAGTGGATTTGTTGTAGGTTGTGTCTCTTCATTTTGCTGGATAATAGAAAGGAAGGACTAGTTGTTCGAGGTGGACGTAGCCCAAACTGGGTGACCCACGTATATCTGTGTCTCTCTTGTTTTATGTGTTTTCTGTGTTTATATTTCTACAATATTTTATGTGTTCTATTGCTCCGTAATATATAATTTTCTAACACTTGGCTTCTTCAAGTACACATGTAGATCATGAGGCATGGTCAGTCAACTCATGTGCATCCTTTCATATGAATCCTCACAGGGAGTAATTTTGCGAGTATGAAAGATTTTATGGTAGTGATGTTTTCTTCAAATATGACTTGACAACCAAAATCATAGGATGATGAAAATTCAAGTTGAAGCTCATGAGTGGAAGGATCAAAACACTCCTTGGTGTTCTACACATCCCAAGATTATCAAGAAATTAGATTTTTGTAAGCAAGACGAGTGATGCAAGTATAAAAACAATGTTTGAAAATGATACATGCATGATGGTTTGAGGGGCAATGGTATTGCTAAGGGGAGTTTGGATTGGAACTATGTATAAGTTGTTAGGAAGAATTGTTAATGGTGGGTGCAACGATTCCATTGTTCCTAAGACTAGAGCAGAAGAAGGAAAAGCTCTTGTAGCTTTTAGAGAGAAGTCTATGTTGAGGCATCAAAGAATGGGACATATCAGAAAGAAGGGCCTTCAAGTACTACATAGTAATGTTGTGGTAGAAGGTATGTCTAATTTCTCTCTGATTTTGATTTCTATGAACATTATTTATATGGTAAGCATAATTGGGAGATGATCTCGACCTAAAATGTTGATAGGAGATAAAATGTCGATAGGGTTTGTATGTTACGAGTTCAGAGAGAATGTTACATTTGATGCATAATGATGTATTTGTACCTATGTCAGTTCCATCATTGGGTAAATTTGTGTACTATGTCTTCTTGAGGAATATATGGGTTTATTTGTTTAGGAAGAAATTGAAGTCTTTGACAATTTTAAAGAGTTTAGGGCTCTTGTGGAAAATTAGATAGAAATGAAAATTAATGTGTTGAGTATTAATAATGGTGGAGAATTATGTGGGAACAAATTCAAATAATTTTGTAAGAAGTGTGGTATAGCAAGGCAATAGAATACTCCATACACACCTTAGTAGAAGGGAGTTTAAAAAACGATGAACATGTCATTGATGGAGAAATCAAGGAGAATGCTCAGTGGTGTCAAGTTAGGATGGAAATTTTGGGAAACGGTAGTGGAAACTATGTATTATTCGATAAATATATCACCCTCATCAATGTTGGATGACAAGACTCCACATGAGGTATGGACTAGTAAGAAACCTTCTCTTGAACATATTAGAGAATTCGGTAGTGATTTTTATGTACACATTCGAAAGGAGAATAGGAGTAATCTAAATAAAAAATATAAAAAGTGTATGTTTATTGGATACAAACATAGTTTTAAAGGTTGTAGGCTTCAAAACCCATAAATTAAGAAGTTTGTGAATAATTGAGATGTGGTATTTAGAGAAGTAAAAGTTGTTAAACAGGAATTCCTACCAATGGAGAAAGAATCAGAAAAATAAAGTTTGAATTGAAGGATGATGAAGCAAAATCTATAGAAGAACAAGAATAAGAATAAGAAGAACCACAAACTCCAGCACTGAGGAGATCAATTTGGAGAAAAAGGAAACCAAAAAGGTATATTCGGCCCGATTTCCATTAAATTTTGTTTTTTTATCATTGATGATGATGCTACAACTGTTAGGGAGGAAGTGGATTCAAAGGATGGAAAACCATGAAAAATGAGTGGTTAAAGAAATGACAACCTTGGAAAAGAATGAGGCTCAAGAGCTAGTAGATTTGCTCACTAGAATAGAGCCCATTGGTAGCAAATGGGTGTTCAAGAAGAAGTTGAAAGTAGAAGGAAAAGTGGAGAAATACAAATCTTGGTTAGTAGCAAAGGATTATTCCCACGTATTGGGAATTGAATTAGGTGATATTTTGTCTCTTATTTCCAAGTTAACTTCAATTAGATTTCTTTTATCTATTGTTGATGCATTTAATCTTGAAGTAGAATAGATAAACGTGAAGACAACATTCCTACATGGAGACCTGGAAGAAGAAATCTAGATGAAGTAACCAAAAGGATTTAATGTGAAGGGAAAAAAAGATCTAGTATGCAGAATGAAAAAGTCATTGTATGGGTTAACGTAGTCACCAAAGATGTGGTATCAAAATTTTGATACTTATATATTCGGATTTGGCTTCACTATGAGCAAAGAAGATCAATATGTATATTTCAAATTAATTGGTGATCATGTTATTTATTTGGTATTGTATGTGGATAATATATTGTTGAATGGTAATGATAGGGAAATCATCTAGGAAGTGAAAACTCAGTTGTCCTCTAAATTTGACATGAAGAATCTCGAAGCTACAAATTCTATCTTAGGGACGGAAATTAAAAGTGATTTCAAAAACAAGAAACTTTGGTTAAGTTAGAGGAAATATGCAAAGGATATTGCATAGGTTTAATATGCAAGAATGTAAACTGGTAAAGGTGCCTATTCTTGTAGGTGTAGAGTTATCTACATATCAGTGTCCCAAGACACATGAAGAGGAAGAGGACATGTTCTATGTGCCATATGCCAGTGCAGTTGGAAGCTTGAAGTGTGCAATGTTTGTACTTAGATTATACATTGCACTTGTAGTGGATGCATTGAGCAAGTATATGTCAAAATTAGGGAAGGGACATTGGACAATGGTAAAGATGGTTTTTAGGTATTCGCATGGCATGACTAGATATCGATTGTGCTACCAAGGAATATCAAGATTGGATAGAACGTTCAACATGGATTTGTTGATGCAGACTAGGTTGGAGATACAAATTGCAGAAGATCTGCAAGTGGGTACATGTTTAACCTATTTGTAGGAGTAATTAGTTGGATGAGGAAAAGACAATCTGTAGTGGCACTTTCAACTACCAAAGTTGAATACATGGTAGGCACTCACATAAGAAAAGAAACAATATGTTTACATAGATTGTGTTTCGGTATTGAGTTGGTACAAAAAGCTATTAGGATATATTGTGACAGTCAGAGTGCAATATTCCTAGCAAAGAATCCATCTTATCATTCAAAGGAAAATCATATTGATGTTTAATATCACTTCATGAGAGATATGATTGAAAATAAGAAGGTGTTGATGGAAAAAGTGGGCACTTTGAAGATGTTGGAGTTTCATTAAAAAAAATTGTGGGCACTAAGAAGTTCTCTTAGTGTGGAGAAACAATGGGTATTATTTCCCTGAATTATTGATCATGTACTCTAGTGACCCCCTATGTGCAATGAAAAAAAGAAAGAGAATGTTGGGTGTGTATTATATCCTTTGTATGATTATACCCACATGTTGTAAAAATGTGTGATGTGAAATAGGGGGGTCATAGCCCCCCCATGTTTGAGGGAAGCACCCCTAAAATGAAATTTGGGGCAATTTTTTTGTTTGTTTTTGGCAGTTTTTAGCAACAAAAAAAAAACGCTATAAGTGATATCGTGGTGCATGGTGGTTTTTTTCCATGGTTTTGTGTTTTTTATTATGGAACTATAGTTGTATACTATCTAGGTAAATGGATTGGAAGTTCATGGATGTTGCGGGAATATATATTGTATTGTAATACTGTACATATATAATATATATATATATATTATATATATATAATATATTATAAAAAGTCTTGTTGGTTTTCCTGGTTTTGAGTATCTGATATAAAATATGTGTTAATTTGTTTTTTCCATTGCAACTTTTGGTTTTATTAAGAGTTTGTTTGCAACAATTAATTTTATATGGTTAAAACCTATAGACAAGAGAACGCCATAGTATTTAACTAATTAGATGATCGATTAGCTAACTAATCAGTTGACCAACCAACAAAAAAAGGAAATCATGGAGGAGCAAATTGTAACTAGTTTATATCTTCATAATAGTCATATGTCCTATGTCATTATATGAATCTTATGTATTGATCAAAATAAGAAAGAAAAATTGACTTATTAAAGCATGGGTTTCATGCTTGGGTCATTGGTCAATAGGTCAAAGCATCCATTGTGTGATCTAGGATTTTTGTATTGAGACAAAGTAAAAGTCATGATGTAATAGACCCATTAGGGCTCATGTAGCAAGAAAAATAAATTCTACTTTATGTAAAGAAGTGTCTAGAGTCCACCAAAGATTAGGTTGGCCAATCCTTCAAGTCGGCCTAGAGGAGATCCTTCCAGCCCACAAGAATCATATATAAAGGAAGGAATTTGACCTCCATTAGATATACATTGGAGTACATTCATATGATCTCATCTGAGGGAAGAAATAAGGAGTGAGGGTCTTATAAGCATCCAACAAAGAAGGAAGAAATAATATCTCATGTTTTCTGAAGTGATATCCAAATTTCTGTGGAGACTAGGGTTTCCACAGGTCTAAATCTTGCAGAAGCTAGCAACAGACCTTATTGAAGGAACATATATGTCCGTTCAATGGTTGGCCTATTCTTGGGTCAATGGTCTTCGAAGTCTCATTTGAGGTTGATAAGAATAGAAGTTCTTGTGGGTTTTGTCGGGTTGTGTTATATTCTTTCCACGACTAGTCGACATAGTTAACCAGGGGTTTAGAGGGTGGGTGGAGCCCCCCCTTTGTTGTGTCACTTGCGTAGCAGGGGGGTCATAGGGGGTTTGAGGGGTGCAGGTAACCCCACTCTATGGGTTCCGGGGAAGCAACCCAGAAAATTTTGGTTTTGGACGCTATGTTAGGTTGGGCGGATCCACCTATGGTTTTGTGCATGATTTTCGCACATGGTTTTGGACGCAATGGTTTTCGGTCCATGGTTTTGGACGCAATTGTTTTCAGCCCATGATATTGGATGCTTTGGAATGTATAAATATGTATTGTAACATTGAAAGGAACATAATGAAAAATCAAGTTGCTAGTCCGGATTTTGGGATCCAGGGGAAAATCTCTGTGTATATGTGTTTTATGTGTTATGCTCTCGCATTGTTTATTTTCTATGTTTTAGAATTCGTATGCAGATAATTTCTGTATGGGGTTAAAACCTATAGTTTTTCCACTGTTGGAGGGGTTTTTCCTTAGCATAGTGCCTACATATTGTGTTCTTGTGATCTTTGTTTGTTTAGAATTTATTTGATGATAAAAGAATACACACATAATAAAAAGAGCATAATCACAAATAACTATCATGTATGGAAAATATAAATTAATAAGCTTCCCTAACTAGTTTTCCAACATGATATTAGAGCTAAGGTCAGTATCATTGGTAGCTAGAAGATCACTATGGTTTGAAGGAACGAGTCCAAACTTGGAATCACTAATCTCAGAACTGAAGCTTTGTATCAAGACTACAATGAAGTTTAAAATATGATTCTTCCTTATGATGGAGTGAAGGTATGAAAAAGGAATATGATACAATTTGAATAGATTCCATTTCATACAATCTGGAATAGGGACATGAAGAATTAGGTCGAATATTAAAACCAACATTTGAACCACTAAAGGAACTGACTTATTTCAGATTCCAAGCTTCTATAAATCACAAGAAAGGAAAAATGGTCAAAAACATGTTTGTGAGTAATCATCAAAACCCTATCCAAAAAAACTAAAAGATAGGCCAAGACCTATGATCTCATTCTTAATGAAATTCAAGAAGGCTGAATCCTATACTTAAGGTTGAGAAAGGTCATAAACTAAGGCTAAAATCTATCTACAACAACAACAAATGAACTATAGGAATTTGAGTCTGTTCAAAGTATAGGAATCTGAGTTTGTTCAAGTGTAGTGAGAATACAGGGATCTGAAGTTACATAAGTATGAGATTTGCAAAACAATGAACTAAAATTGTAGTAAGGTTACAGTATTCTGAAGTTGCATAGGTCTGAAAATAATGTCAACACAATGATCTAAAGTAGTTATACAGTTCAGTGAAATAAAGCAACTTGAGGGTAATGATTACAGTGAGAACATCAGAAGTTAAAAATGATTGATAGAGGCATCAAACCTCTTAAAGAGATAACAAAATAAGGAAGGACTTTAGTTAATGTTCATTTTTGAAGTGATCCTTTGAAGGACTATAAAGGCCTACAGTATGTTGCTAGAAGGACTAAAGAGGAAAAGGTTTTGAGTATCTTACTCATGTTTTGTTTGAAGCATAAATTTGTTAGGGAAGCTCTAGTTTGAGGGTTGAGACTTCATAAAATACTTCAAAAGTGTATCAAGACATGCAAATACAATCTTGTGCTAATAACAAAATCATAGAAACAACAATGTCTTGGATTTTTAAGATTAAAGAAGAAGTTGCTACAAACAAGCCATGTAATGCTATCTATCTTCGAATTGGAAAGCATGAGAAATGTACAAACTTTATTTTTTGTATATATTTCACATTATTAAAGGGTCAAATGAGTGATTAGGGTTTTTGTGCTAAAGACTAGGATTTGTAGGATTTGGTGTTTAGGGATTAGAAACCCTAGATGGAACTTGGAGAAAACCCTAGTCAAGAAGGAAACCCTTATCCTAATATTTTTTCCCTCATAGAAATCCTTAAATTTGGTTTTTAAGATTTGTAGGTAATCTAGGGTAAATGGAAAATCCTAGTAAGCATAGAATCCGATTTGAGATTCAAACCCTAGGGTTGATGTTTTATCAAGATAATTAGGGTTTGAATCTAAAAATCCGAGGATTTCTCCCTCTATAAGATCACATGGAAACCATAGAGTAACTAATCTATCTTCATGCACTTGTACTTGTATATCTTGCTTGGTTGTACTTGTTATTAAAGATTGTAGGTAAAAACAAAATAAGGAGAAAGAAGTAAAGAAACTATCATACTTAATGATTACTCCTTAGAAATAATGAGCATGATAAAGGGAGGAAACTAAAATGACCTTGTAGTAACTGATGAATAGAGAAACTTTCTCACTAGAATATATCTACTAATGATCAACATCAAATACAATCTCGGAAAGCAAATAAAAACTTGGTAATCAAGTTTGATCCTTGGGCACTCTGATGCAAGAAGGAAGGCACTTGTGGAGATGGACCATGAGGATGTTGAGGATGATAAAGTGGTCATGATGAGGTAAGACTAATATTAATATTTGATGTTGGTTATCTTGTTAATATATTGTTTTCTACCTAGAAAGATGTTGTAGGGGTACACAATGACAAGACAAATTCAACTATGTGAATCTTGAGGGAAAGCTCAACATCTGGTAACCAACATCTATGAAGATCAAGATGTGTTGATCTAGGGATTTGGAAGGTAGAAATGTGAAGATAACTTGAAGATATAGAAGGGAGATCAATTTCTTGAAGAAGCTATGACCAACTTGAAGGCTGATAAGGTTAAATAGAAAACATTCATTGATAAAGTGAGATGAAAGTGATGTGTAAGATGGATTTCCTAGAACATATCGTAAGAATATGGCTCCCTGATCCATGAAAGGAAGCAAGCTCTATACAATAAGATGCAGAGGAAGGAGGGAGATGTGCAAGCTACAAAGAACTGATAACTGGTGTTTTTATGAAATACAAGGAAGTTGAGAAATCTCCTCTAGGTTTGAGAGGGAGAAAAAGG
Source organism: Pinus taeda (assembly GCA_000404065.3). Taxonomy (NCBI): domain Eukaryota; kingdom Viridiplantae; phylum Streptophyta; class Pinopsida; order Pinales; family Pinaceae; genus Pinus; species Pinus taeda. The sequence continues at coordinate 93,815 of APFE030447557.1, forward strand.
AGTCTCCATGAATAGGAGCAGGATCTATTCTCTTATTACAAAGAGAATAGGGTTGTATTCCCTGATTAAGAGGGAGTATGGTTGGACAATGGTTCTCCCTATGTCATGTACTATACTAGGACTAACAACCGTAAGTCTATTGCATGCATTACACATAGGGAGAATGATGACTTGTTTGGTTCTCCATGTGTCATGTACTTTGATGGATTAGGACTAATGTCCTAGGTCAAGTACATGGACATGGATAAGGAGAATGTTGGGTTGGATAAGAATCTTGGACAAACATTCTTGGATTCATGTAATGTGATGGATTAGGATGGAAATCCTAAGTCACATGGACTTGGATAAGAATGATATGATGGTAGGATTACTTTGGTATCCTACGTGAGTATTTACCATGATGAGGAGATATGGTTTCCCAAGGAATGCCTCCCAACATTGTGCTCTGATCTTGTGAGACATAGAGTGTACCTGTCAAGGCCTTGGGTAATGTGACAATGTTGGTTATGGTGAATGGTTCTTATCAATATGGTTCTCTTCTTATAAGAACTTTTCAGATGGAGTATCGTCCGTATACCAATTGCATACTTATGAATGCCTCCCTAGTTAAGAGGGAGTGCTGGAAATTGTAACTAGTTCCGGTCTTCATAATTTTCATATGTATTATTTCATGATGTGACTCTTATGTATTGATCAAAATAAGAAAGAAAAATTGACTTATTAAAGCATGATTTTCATATTGGTCAATAGGTCAAAGCACCCATTGTGTGCTCTAGGATTTTTGCATTGAGTCAAGGTCAAAGTCATGATGTAATAGACTCGTTGAGTCTCATGTAACAAGAAGAATAAAATTTATTTTATGTAAAGAAGTGTCTGGAGTCCACCAAATATCAGATCATCCAACCCTTTAACTCGGCCTAGAGAAGACCCTTCTAGCCCACAAGAAGCCTATATAAAAGAAGCAATTTGACCTCCATTAGATATACATTGGAGTACATTCATCTGATTTAAGGCAAGAAAGAAGGTGCAAGGGTCTTATAAGAAACCATCAAAGAAGGAAGAAATAATATCTCGTGTTTTTCTGAAGTGATATGCAAAGTTCTATGGAGACTAGGGTTTCCACAGGTCTAAATCTTGCAAAAGCTACCAGCAGACCTTGTTGAAGGAGAAAATATCTTGGTTGGGTGGCTAGCCTATTCTTGGCATGTTGGTCTTGGGTCAATGGTCTTGGAAGTCTCATTTTAAGTTCATAAGAAGAGAAGTTCTCGTGAGTTTCCCCCTGTTGGAGCGGTTTTTCCCTGACATGATGCCTACATCTTGTGTTCTTGTGATCTCTATTTGTTTGGAATTTACTTAATGATAAAATAATACACACATAATAAAAAGAGCATAATCATAAATAATTATCATGTATGGAAAACATAAATTAATAAGTTGCCCTAACCAATTTTCCAACACAAACAAAGGTCCAGGTTGTAGAACAACTAAAGGACCAATAGGCTCAGTAGTAGTCAACTAAAATGCAAGAAAAGAAGGAGCTAACTAAGAAGATGATCAATCTAACATTGATGGGGAAACCAATTGAAACTGGAAAATCAATCGACCAAGTATCCGATCAAAACTATACCAATGACACCCACAAAACCTAGTCTTATACTAATGGAAAACCTAAATAAAAAAATGGAACAAACATTTGTGTAAACACAAAACATTCATATGAAAATACTACAAAAAAGATTAACGAGCCCAAGGTTTACATAACAGTCAAGCTTGCACAAGAATCTAACCTTGCAACAAATGTCATTTTTTATCCATCCCGCACCTAAGGCACAAATGCTTTGGACTTATATAATGAAATTGCAAAACAGTTGGTGTCAAGATGGTGAAAATCAATGAAAGTCATAGAATAATTAACAACTAGAAAATAATAAGAAAACAACAATTTGGAAGAAATGCATTGATTTATCCAAGAACATGTTGCACATTGAACCACAAAGATTAGTAACTGACTAAATGGATTCTCTAAGCCACTTGATACAAAATTTGGTTGATTTGAAATTGTAATTGCAAGAGTAGAACTAATGGTTGCAAAAGGAAAACAAACTAATGAAAGAGTAAAATATACATATGTAGGAACATAAACAACAAATGCAAGAGGAAAACAAGCATCTCAAAGTTTATCAAAACTCAACCATATTGTAGTCAAAATATCAAAACTTCAAGGAGCATTAATAAAACTTGGAAGCAACAATGGATTAGGTGCTAACCATTTGAACACAATTTCGAGTAATTGGTCAAATTATTTTTCGTCCACTTACAATGAATGGAAGGTGCAACAAGCCTTACTAGAGGATTTAACACAAAAAATCAAACCCCATTCTTATCATTATACTTGGGGTTTCTTTACAAGAGACTTAGAATGGGAAATATTGTGAACAATAATACGTCAACCGGTTGATAAGAATCATGCAATTAGGTGATATTGAAGATTATAATTCATCATTTTAGGTATTGGCCATAGAGGTGGATGACATAAGTGATGAACATCTGTTGAAACTTTACATGGATGGATTAAAATAAGACATTAAGAATGAGCTTTTTCCAAAACATTTTGAAAACATCATGGAAGCTATACAAATTTCTCATCATATTTAAGCCAAGATTAAGGCTACAGATAAGTTTACCATTGTAACATATTCAGGAAGCAAATATTGTTTTGGAGTTCCTGAAACAACCCTACCTCTACTTATTCAAACATCATATAAAGAAATGGAAGAAAGAAAAACAAAAATATTATATTTTAATTGTAACAACAATGACTAAAAGGGAATAAATGTCAAGAAACAAAATTGTTCACCTTGGAAAATAATGATGATGAGGAAATGGAGGCATCTACAAAAAGAAATGAGAATATCTTGTCAACTTTAAAGAGTAGTAAAGAGGCCAAAATTGTGCACAACATTGATTTAGACAGATTTGAAATATTTGTTCATGGATTAATAGGTTTGTTAGTGTTGAGAAATCAATGCTACTAGGATTAAGGTTAGATTTATATTTCTTGATAATTAGTTGTGAATTATGTTTTCTTCTTTTACTTATTTCTTATATTATCTTTCATCAAGCAATTACCAAATTATGTTTGCATGAAGATCACAAAAACACAAGACACAATATGTAGGCACTCTTCTAGGGAAAGCCCCCTATCTAGGGGAAACCCTAGTCAAAATCTCTTCCTTCAATAGTTTTCCTAGGGACTCTTCAATCTAGACAAAGAGCTCCTCCACACCAAGCCAACCTCTCCTTCTTCGATCCAACCTTCGACATAGTAGCAATAATACTTCGACCCTAGCAACTTCAACTTGACAGCTTTTGGCATCAGTAACAACTTTGACTTCGACAAGGAAACTTCGATATCCTAAACTAGCCCACACGAGAGAGAGAGAGATGCCAAACCTTTGATTTTTTCCTTCCCTTCCTTCTTGACCAAACTTGCACTCCTTTTAGCTACCTTCTTCACCTTCACACTTTTCCCAACTTCCAACTTCATATATCGAACTATGTGAGAGAGAGTAACATTCTCCAAATGAAGTCGAACTACCTTGTATATATACCCTTCCAATGAGGTAAAATTGCCTTCCTTGAGGTTGACTTGATCTTCTTGAGGCCAACTTGGTACAGAGGTTACATAATTGATTTTTGACTAAAAAATACTTATTTTTACATCGTTCGAAACCCCAAGAAGGGTCTCATAAAATATACAATGACTCTAATGAATCTTTATTAATCCTAGGAGTCCACAATTGGGACTTTGACTAATAAAATGATTACCCAAGCATGAAACCCATACTTTAATAAGTCATTGTAACAATAATAAAAATTATTTTGACAAATACATTTTATGAAGACCGAACCTAGTTACATTTTTCAACACTTCCTCTTAACAAGGGAGGTATTCATACGGAAGATCTCAAACTATATGAACTATGAAGAGTTTAGGCACCGCAATTCCATGGAATAGAATCCTAACCAGGGCAATCTATCCAAGGTATCTCAATAGTTTAGGCACCACAATGCCACAGACTAGATTCTTGACTAGGGAAATCTATTCAAGTGGGACTAAGATGTACTAAAGCTTTCAACCTCTCTAGGTACCATCAGACTTACTTACTAACCATCAACCCAGGGATCTAGGTGTGTATCTAAGGTTAGAGCTCCATGAACAATTCCACCCTCCCTACTTCGGGAACTAGACATCAACACAAAGTGTCGGCCATATGTCCTCCCATGCAATGTGTCTCACACACAAAGCCTCAACTTTCTTGATGATTACAATTGGTGACAAATCTTCCCCGATCAAACAGATCAGTAACAAATCTCTCCCAATCAAACTAATTGATAACACTAAGCATGTAAAAACATGCTACCAAACCTCTAAGATATTTACCTGTACAAACAAAACCCCAATTAGTAACAAACTTTCAAATGTACATAAGTAAACACAAACCTTGAGGATATTCTAGACAACTGATGTTGCTTCTTAATCATAGTAGTAATTTCAAATGAATCTTGGCAGAAGATTCCTTAATCACACATCTTCCTTTCCTACTTCACATACAACAACATATTATGTAGATAGATCTTTCTTTTCTTATCTTAGCAGCCCCTCAAAAATACATTCTCCAGTTTCTTCTTTCAAGGTGTCCATCATAACTATAGTATACCCTCCCTCTTAACTCGAGACTTGTACCATGAAGACAAGAGTGATGTATCCTTCTCTCACTTATGGCCTTCACTAAGACTATATAGCCGTTAGTCCTAATATAGTGCATGATACATGAAGTAGAGAACCATATCCATCACTTCCTCTTAACCAAGGAGGATATAATAATTCCTATACAAGGAATATACCCAATCTGCTTCTTAACCTAGGAAGATCAACTTATTTTCTACGACATCGGAGAATATTTCATGGCTTCCATCCTTATCATCAAATTTATCATGACCATCATCATTCATATAACATTCTTCATCATGCTTTTGATATCAACTTTACTTATGAACATCTTCACCATCTTGAAGATTATGTACCTGCACAACTTAGATAGCAAGTAAAACCAAATATATAGAAACATGAAGTCAACCTCATCAAAATCATATAATAATGAAAGAATTAGACTTTATAGACATAATCAACAAGATACTTTACTTATATACTTCAAATTCTTGCCCAGGTTTTGTTACAAATCCTAAATCACATCAACAACTCAAGATACCAATCTCATTATATCTAGGGCTTCAATATTTCTTTCAGAGATATGAAAAACTCTTTTATAACATATAGACAACCCTAGAGACTAGTATAACAATGCATCTAACAACTTTCAGAATTCATATGTTAGACTTCCTATTAGGATTTCATACAAACCCTAGATTTCATACATGAGATTCAACAATCAAAACCAATCACAATTCAATCGACAACATGACTCGCTTCTAATAGGGTTTGATGTAAACCCTAGATTTTCATTTACTATTTTTCAACAATCAAACTGATCACAATAAAATTTTAGTTTTTAATCAACCTTTCATAAATCCTAGATTTATTGAATCATATACTAGAGAATTTAACTGCTACTAAGGTTTAGCTACAAAACCCTAGAATTATAGACAATATCATCCTAGAATATCAAACTTCGACTAGGGCTTAGTTCCAAACCCTAGGACTCATGACCATAAACGATTAGGTCAAATCATACATCTAGGATTCCATCATCATGTACAAGCATATCATAACATGTGTTAGTCAAACCCAAAGACACAAATAATAAACTTTATCATACTAGGGTTTTGATCAGATAAACACATACACCAAAGATTTCATTTCTAGCACATTATAAGGGTTTCCATACTAAACATAGAAAACCCTAAAGTATAAATACTTCAAAGGTTTGAAATTTCAAACATCAACATTCAACCCTAATAAGTTAGGGTTTCCATACCCATACCAAAACCCCAAACATGACATCATCAAGGCATCAAACATTTTTTTTACTTCAACAATAACCCTGAGTAGTTTAGGGTTTCACACATAATCATCAACATACCCTTAAGATAGGGTTTTTCACGAAGAACCTTTCTAGGGTTCCACATAAGTAATCAAAGATATGAAGAGGGCAGATTTATCTAATGATGAATCACCTAATCAACAATATTTATGATTCATGAGAGGTAGACACAATGATGTTAGTAATAGTTTATCAAAGAGAGAAAAAACTTATAGTTTAAGACATACCTTTTTGTTTTTTAACAAACCTTGTAATTCCAATGCTTTGTCTTGTGAGTCCTCCTTCCTTGAGTCTTCTGCAATTTTTTCCTAAACAAGGAAAATATGAATATAAATGTGATTAGTATTTAATGCAAGAAAAATTAGATAAGGAAAACTAAAAATGAAAAGGTAATAAGATACTTATCTTTTGGAAGTTGGTAAGGGCTCCCTCCAAGCTTGAGGGATACATAGAGTAGAAGTACATGCAAGGGATAGAGTCTCTAAGGGTTCCTAGCAAATATTTCCTTGACATCGAGTCCTTCCATCATGTTCTTCTTTGGTGAAACTTCATTGACAAAGTTTGATTGATCCTTGTGTTAATTAGTGGTTGTCATTGATATCAACCCAAGCAGCACCAAGGGCTACCCCAATATTGCATGGGAATTTTGACTTGAAAACTTACTCTATTCTGAGTCAAGGATCTTCTAGATGGATTCTACTCGTCAATATGTTTCCGTTGATATATGGCATGCCATGTAATTCTTCACGGTTTGAGATATATTTGTGTTTGAAGTTAGTAACCCCAATTAGTGGGGCTAAAACCCTATGGGGTTGTGGCATGACAGTCATAATTGGTTATGGTCATTGAATAGTAAATAATTAATTAAAATTTTTTCCTAAAATACCTCCAACGTTCACTTGTTTAGGACCCTCTCAACTCAATATATTCATATAAATAATGACCCTCATATCCTCCTCTAGTAGAGATTTTGTGGCTTCAAATAGGACATCATGTAATTTTCGCTATAAATTTTTTTTTGAGAAGCTTCAGAAGCTGAAATTAAAACTCATTTGAGAAGAAATATTGATGAACCTTGTGACCAAATTTCATATTTCAGTTAGCTATATTTTCGGAGATATGATCTGAGGAAATTAGGGTTTTTGCAGGCTCCCGAATTCCATGTCAAACAGGTGACGTTGGCAAAATCATCATAAATTTCTCTCTGAGCATTGGATGCAAATTTTGTAAATAGTAAAAAAAAGAGGACGGATTGTAGTTTGTTGAGTAGAATTTTTAGCGCTGACGGTTGTAACAGTGACATGTGGCACTTTGTACAAGTTTTCTCTACTGAACCAGTCTATAATCAAGTCATCATGGGATATTGGGCATGAAACTTTCTTGAAGAATCAAATATTGATCCGACCTGCGGGGTTTGAAAGAGGACTCAGAGGGCTACCACAAGACAAAATTTTAGACCTTGTAGATCTGAAATTACATAGATACAATAGATTCAATATCGAGATCCTAGAAGGCAAGAAAAAGCATGCATTCAAGGATCACTGCAGTAAGGACCACACATCAACAGTCAAGGGTAAGTCTCCTACATCAAGGTATATATGATTAGTGTTTACATTTGAAATATGAGTACCATCTCTGACATATGTTTTTGCAGTACAATGTAAGTACATACAAGGTCTCGGTTATATCGCTATGTCTCTATATGTCATAGTTAGTTTTGATACCACATTTCAGATGTCCTATTTTTGATACTACACCTTTGATGTGACATATTCTTGATGCTACACCAAGTTTTCTAAATCTATATGATGTTATAAGTTCATGTTACTTGTCTTGTCATAGTTGATAGAATGGTCTCTGTTGTTGTACTTAGAACTTGGTCCATCACAAGTGTAGGGTATGCCATCAGTTTTTATTGTATATATCTTTAGGTCAGTTTTGGATATAGTCTTGCATAGAGTGCAGGCCTATATCAAGAGTGGGATTCTTTGTCTACGGCTGCAACAAGTCAACAACAAAAGTGACAAGTACACTTCAGGTACACATTGTAATTTTAATTTGTATTTATTCATTATTATGCACTCACACGTGTTTTGCAAGTAGAGGTAAGTTGAAGGGTATTTGTTTTGTTTTGGGATTTGTTTCGTCGAGAAAATTTTTCATGCAGGTAGAAGAAGATTCAAGTACAACTTCAAGCAAAAATTCAAGAGAAGAAGTATCAAATCAAAGGAAGCATTGCAATGGGACATCCTTTGAAGACATGACATCCATCTATATATTGTGAATAAGTGTCAAGGCCAAGAGTCATCATTGTAAAGTTGTAAAAGAGTCATTTGTAAAAGTGTCATCATTGAAGAGTCATTATTGTAAAAGAGTCAATCTGCCTAGAGTCGAAAAGGCATTATTGTGAGGTATAGGAGTCTCTATTGGGATGATGTCATGGTTGGGTTGCAGGTCATAGTGTGATTGGGTGTTCGGTCAAAATCATTGTAAATCATATTGTATCGTGGATCGTTGTCCATGGTACGGGAATCCACACTCTTGCCTCATTTCAGTCATTATAGGGTGGTAGGGAGGTGTTAGGATGATGCATGCAGTTGCCTACTGGTTGGATCCCGTGAACACTTCAAGGTGGTAGGTTGGTCTAGGATGTTGGGGCATCCATTCAGTTGACTACTGAAGAAACCAGGGCATTGGGAAATCCTTCCAGTTGGAGCTGGAGAAGAATGATTTTATAGAAGTCTAGGAGGTTGTTGTTTTCATTTCAGTTGGGGATGAAGATTAAAGAATTTATTAGAAAAACATTCAGTGGTTTTTGACCCGTAGGGGGTTTTCCACCTAAAATTCTTGTGTCTACTATGTTCTTTTATTTACTGTTATTACTGCATAAACATTAATAATAATTAAATATTAACTAATGACACGAAAAGATTTAAAAGTGTTAATTGCTAAGGCATATTGATTCACCCCCCCTCTTAGTATTTCCAACACCTTGTCCCTTCTTTCTTGGCCCTTTAGACTTCTTGATTTTGTACACTTCTTCACTTTTCCTTTTACTAAATAAAAGACTTTTTTCTTTTCAAGGATGATATCTATCATCTTCTTCCATGCATTGTAATTGGATGCTCCTAATTTGTTCTCTCCCTTTATTGTGTTAAACGTTTTCCTTGAAGATAGTAAGCTTCTTTCCTTATAAGGTCTCCATATATGATCCTTTAATCAATTTCTAGAGGTTCTTTAGATTCCTTTCTTCAACTTCAATGATGTTGATCCCGGGCGTTTAATATCACAGCTTTTGTTGTCTCCCAATTCCACTACATGAGAACATGATTCCTTTGATAGAGTGTGAAGTTGTTGACTCTTCCCTATCATATGATTAGATTCTTCATTGTCAATAATCCATGCATTATCATCGTTAAGAGAACCTATAAGAGAAGCCAAGAAACCTTGAATTTTGACTTTGTTGAATAAGTAGTAGAAGATCTTTTTTATACAACTTCCTGAAGTATTGAATCCCATTTTTATCATAGAGGGAGTAATAATTTCCTTCAAGCAAACGAAGTGATCTTCAATCTTCTTCGACCTTAGCTCTGATACCATGTTGAGAAATCAATGCTAGTAGGATTAGGGTTATATTTATCTTTCTTGATAATTATTTGTGAATTATGTTTCCTTGTTTTACTTATTTGTTATATTATCTTTCATCAATAAATGCATGAATATCACAAAAACACAAGACACAAGATGTAGGCACTCTACCAGGGCAAACCCCTTATCTAGGGGAAAACCTAGTTAAAATCTCTTCCTTCAATAGTTTTCCTTGAGACTCTTCAACCTAGACAAAGACCTCCTCCACACCAAGCCAACCTCTCCTTCTTCGATCCAACCTTCGACCTAGTAGCAACAACACTTCGACCCTAGAAACTTCGACTTGGCAGCTTCCGACATCAGCAACAACTTCGACTTTGAAAAGGAGACTTCGATATCCTAAACTAGCCCACATAAGAGAGAGATAGAGAGAGAGAGACCAAAACTTTGATTTTGTCCTTCCCTTCCTTCTTGACCAAACTCACACTCCTTTTAACCTCCTCCTTCACCTTCACACTTTTCCCAGCTTCCAACTTCTAGCTTCAGATATCGCACAATGTGAGAGAGAGTAATATGCTCCAAATGAAGTCAAATTGCCTTGTATATATAGCCTTCCAATGAGGTTGAGGTTGAATTTACTTCCTTGAGGCCGACTTGATCTTCTTGAGGTTGACTTGGTGTGGAGGTTACATAGTTAATTTTTGACTCAAAAATAATTCTTTTTACATTGTTTAAAATACCAAGAAGGGTCTCATAAAATATACAATGACTCTAATGACTCTTTATTAATCCTAAGATTCCACAATGGGGACTTTGACTAATAAAATGATGACCCAAACATGAAATTCATGCTTTAATAAGTCATTGTAACAATAATAAAAATTCTTTTGACAAATACATTTTATGAAGACCAAACGTAATTACATTTTTCAACAGTTAGCACCTAAAACCTTGAAGATTGTAGGTTATATTAAGAAGCAAAAAGTCATAACAGATTATTGACTTGGGGGCGGGGTAGGAGGTACCCATAACATCATTCATAAACAAATAACAAAGCACCTCGATTGTTTAGAATATCTAATGACAAATTTTCAAGTTTTGGTTGCTAGAGGGAGTAATGATTGTGTGGGAAAATGCCACAACATTCATTGAGTATGTAGAATATAATTTGGAAAGTCCAATGCATGTCATTCCCATTTAAGGCATAGATGTTGTTCTAGGGATTTAATGCTTGAGAACATTAGGTGCAATCTCTACCAACTATAAGGAATTATTCATGAAATTTGAATTGGAAGGTATTCAATATGAACTCAAAATGGCTAAAATCTGGACCTTCTCAAATCATCAATGCTTATAAAATGGAAAAGCTCCTAAAAAGGGGCAATAAGGGAGTTGTGGTTAACTTTATTCTATGGAAGTTACACAAGAAGATGAAAATATTCTAGAGGAACTAAAATGCACCTTAGAAAACCACTATAGGATCTTCTAATGAATTTCTAAAGATCGACCTCCAAGAGATCATGAACATCAAATTGAACTAATACTTTTAAGTACTCCTAATAAAAGGCCTTATAGATATCCTCATCATCAAAGGGGGACACTAAGAAAATGGTACAATACATTTCAAATTTAGGTATTAATTTACCCAGTCAGAGTTCATTTTTAGCTCCAAAAGTGAAGGTGAGTAAAAAAGATAAATATTACAGGATGTCTTGATTATAGAGATTTAAACAAAATCACCATCAAGGATAAATTCCCTATCCCATATATTGATGAACTATTAAATGATCATCATGGAGTAGCTTATTTTACAAAGTGGAATCTTAAATCAAAATACCACCAAAGGAGATTATGAAAAAAACACTCCCAAAACAACTTTTAGAGCACATAAAAAGCACTATGAGTTCTTGGTCATGCCATTTGGTTTGACTAATGCTCCTACTTTTCAAATCCTTAAGAATAATATTGTCAACCCCATCTTAGAAAATTTGTGTTGGTTTTCTTTAATGATATACTTATCTCTCGCAAATCGTGGGAAGAACACATTAAACATGTGGATAAAGTTCTACAAATTCTTGAGAAAAATCAATTCTAAGTAAAAAGATCCAAATGTGCTTTTGGGAAATAAGAAATATAGTATTTGAGTCATTGTTCCAAAGGAAGGAGTTAAGGTGGACCCTCAAAAAGTCTAAACTATTACAAAACAACTTGTTCCTCAGAACATCAAAATTCTTGGAGGATTTTTGGAACTTAAACAGTGTAAACTATCAAACGAGAACTATATCGATTACACTTTTTTTTAGGCAACAAAAAATCATCCGATTTTAAGAAGTATTGATTTTGAATACACTTGTTTTAGCATATTTTTGACACTTTTAATTTTCTTATGTATCAAGTATAAACAATTGTTTTAAATGTTAATGATTTTCATGATGATTTTGAGAAGTGTTGATGCAACATCAACCTCTTTTTTAGAGGGCTTATTTTTTACATTTTAAATTTCTTATGTATCAAGTATGAACATTTTTTTAAAACATTGGTAATTTTCATAATAATCATAAAAAACACCAACATTTTTTAAGACATATTTTTGACATTTTAAATTTTATTTGTATCAAGTATGAACATTTTTTTTAAATGTTAGTGATTTTCCCGTTGGTTTTCAAAAGTGTTGACGCAACATAAACCCTTTTTTTTAGAGAGCATATTTTTGACACTTCAAATTTTTTAATGTATTAATTGTGGATAAGTTTTTTAAATGTTAGTGGTTTTCATAAGGATTTTGAAAAACATAAACATTTGTTTTTTTTAAGGCATATTTTTGACACTTTAAATTTTCTTATGCCCTAAGTATGAACATTTGTTTTTAAATGTTGATTATTTAACCATTTTTGAAGTTGCCTTATTCCTCTTCTTGTTTTTTGTATCCAAAGATAATGACATTTAGAGTTTTTTTTTGTCCAAAAAAATAATTCAGATAAAATTTTAAATAAAATAACAAAAAAAATATTAAAAATAACATACAATTAAAAAAATAAACAGAGAAGTTAAAAGATTAAAAAAAAAACAAAATTCTTAAAATAAAGATAGAAACATCAAAAATTAAAACCATAATTAATTATATATTATATATATATTAAATAAAATATAAACAATTAAAATAAATAAATAAAAGTAAAAAAATATTTTAAATGATATATATATATATATTAATATATATATATATATATATATGGCCCCATCCACCCGGCGACATTGCACCCCCTTGGCTCCCAGCTTCAAGGCCCCAGGGCGGGCTTGACGGATTCCACGCAACCTCGCCCGCCTTGACCCGCGGTCCCTCGAGGCCCCTAAGCGACACCTGTGTATTTATTTTTTATTTTAATTTTTTTTTAAACAATTTTTTTGTTGATTTTTTATTTTAATGTTTTTTTCTTTTATTGTTAGTTTTTTTAATGTTTCATTTTATTAATGACTAAAAAAACAATTAATGTTTTTTGTTTGTTTGTTTGTTTGTTTGTTTGTTTAGCTATCTAATTTGTTACCACATCTTAAATTATGGTTTTCTTTATATA